>JANSTQ010220174.1:5279-17114 GCA_026167885.1 Bergia puertoricense | reverse complement strand
CCCATCCCCCTTCCCCCGACCCAGGAACCCTAAAAAATCCAGTCTGAATAGGATTAAGAAGCGTTCTTCAGTGTTGTGGATCTAAGCAAAAAAAAAAAAAGTACAAACGTTTTATTTTACAGTAATAAAGTCATAGACCTATACATTTTTAAAAAAATCTACCAACCAACACAAACATCCAGCCACCCTCGACCATCAGTGCCTCAGCTCGGAAGTGAAAATTAACAAATCTGTCAAAGATATTTTTTTCGACCAAGCAGTGAAAATCATTTTATGCCATGCCATCACTGACCTTTACACATTCTCTATTTATGAGATGAAAAGAATGGTATTTTATTTAGTATTTTCTGAGACAGCTATGTTAGACTCAAGTTCTCACTTAAATTTGATGGGAGAAAACGGAAGCTCTACTTTGGGGCACTGAAAAGGCACGATAAGATAAAGGCAAGATAAAGAAACTTAATATTGTGTTACCCTGGCACTTGTACCCTTCCGAGTTAAAGTGCGAAAAGGCAAAATAAGGTAATAAGGCCAGTTTCTGCTCCAGAGTAGGTCTATAAAAACGGATAAAGCGCGAAGAATGCACGACTTGAGACAATCATGAAATGAAAGAAATAGCTCTTGTAATAACTAATATTACGATCCCTTGACAAACAGGAACTGAATAAAGAAATAAAGTCACAAACATGTAACTAATACTGTCACATATTCTATCTTCACTTCAAAGATCCCTGACCATTCAACATATCAGTAAAATGTCCTGCCGTCGTTCAGGGTCTCTTTTATCAGTTTGAAGGCGGCTGTCTTGTTTCTGACACTTCCATTCCATACCATACGTCTTTTGCACCAATTCCAAGGCGGTTATCGCCTCACTGTTGGACACGCTAAGTAACTGCACCTGAATGTTGTTTCCACTCACCACACCAAACTGAATCTCACTCAGTTCTTGCCCTGATCCGTTAATGTAAAGCCACTCAAAGTCTACATCACTTTCAACTGGCCAAGATGTTTTGGAACCGAGGATCACCGTGCCAGTTTGGACTGTTATTTCATTGATTCCAATAAACACAAAAAAGGAACAACTTATTTTATTCGAATACCAAAAGCAGGAAATATCAGAAGCTAATCAATTGTGTGTATGCACAACTTGGTATTAAAACATATACCTCTTTAGGGTTTTTAATGTTAGTTATTACTTCAGTTTTTATAGTTTTCTTAGGTTTGTAGTCTCTTTTCTAACACTACAAAGCGATACCAAATTTATAGATACTGGTAAAACGGAAAACTCCGTTTTCTGGAATGCTGCTTTTTCGAGTATTATTCACTAAAACTTCAATATCATCTAGTAAAACTTTTGCATTCCTTTCTGAAGAATGTTCAAATTGTGACTTTTTCTTACAAATAGTAATTTGAAGAGAATAGTCTTTTTGTTTGCATGAAAGAAGATGTTCGGAGGCTAATATCAAAAAATATAAACTGACAAAACCAAATATTGAAGTTAATTTCGAGCCATCACAACGTTTCGTTAACTTTATGTATCACAGTTCAGTTTGCGTTTGTGTTCCTCTATTGTTTTCGATCTGCAAAGATCAATTTTACTAAACACTCATCTGCAAGCGGAAACGACAACCAGTGACAAGGAACTGAAGCAAACAAGTAGTTTATCCAGCTAGATAACTGATTATTGTTCACATTCAGAGATATTTCCCTCTGATACTGTAAAATTGAGCAGTCAGAAATGAAACTATGATAAGTTCCCTTTACAGAAGATTGTCATAAAAAAAGTGAACTTCCAGCTTCGACAAATATTCACTGCACAAATTTAATTTCCGGTTTCATCTTGGCACGTGCTTGTCAGCGATACTGATTCATCGAAATAATCAATCGCTCATGCCCTAATGCCGGTTCACACTGAGCTCGAAGCCTCGCAGTCGCCGCATAACGAATAATTTTCATTTTGAAATTGTCTGCTGTTGATTCGTCTATCACAAATAAAATAATAAATGTTGCCACCAGCTAAAAATAATCTTAGTGACCTTTGTTTCCAGCGGAAAAACAATGTTTCAGTTGCAGGTTAAGCCAGCTGTGAAATTAACTGAGATCAGTGTGGCACTTCATCCTTCACAACCTCAAAAACAACTGAAGGACAACATCAAGCAATCTTTCATTGTAATTTATGTAGGTCGTCTTGAAAGAAAGTCCAGAAATCAAAGGTAAAGAATTGACTGAAAATATTTGTCATCAAATACATCTGATAATGAATGGTTGGTTAAGAACTATTGACTCGAAGCAAGAGTATAAGTGTCGGCAAAGGCCGTGGTGCTAGACGTTTCATCAATAAGCTGAATTTATCCTTACGTTAAAAGCTTAAAGGAAGTGAAAAAAAAACAGTTGATCTTGAATTAGAAGAAAATAAGTAAACTCTCCGTTATGGAAGTTTGACTTGAAATGCTGCCAAGTCAAAATGCTCTTAAAATCAAGATCTTACACCGTATGGTTTAGTGTTGAACTGTGGATTATTTCGGTATGCGTTTCATTGGCATCTTTCATTTAAAGCCATATATCCGATCATATACAATATGTATAGGCGCCTTTATCATGGTTCATAGTATTTAGCTGACACAAACTTGCAGTCACTGCTTGGAGTAAAGGCTAGTAAGCAACAAAAGCAATTCAAAAGGCTCTCTAATAAAAATAACAATAATAATAATAATAACATTCATTTGTATCAATTTCTTTTTTTCAAATGCACATTACAAAGTATCACTCAATCTTTATGTGGCTTGAAAGCATTTGAAATCAGAATGGGAATAAGATTTTTTTAGTTTTATAAATATGATGAAATGACACTTTGTTAAACATTTATTTGTTGTTTTAAAGCAAATTGAAAAAGTGCCTAGCTATAAAAGTTTAGCTTTACACTATAATAACAAATTAAACAGTTAAACAAATAAAGGCAACATGCTTTTGATGTATAAGGGTAAGAAAAAACCAGACTGTCTAATATCAATGTTTGCTTTAATGTTCTGGATAACACAGGTTCTGACGTAATTGTCTTTTATATGAAAATAATACCTGTCCACACAAATATCAGTGTACGTTTCGAAAACTGCATTTTCAAATGAAAATTTTATATTTGAACCTTAGACGTTTGCTGCGATGTATCAATAAAACTGACGCTTCAGCATACACACTGGGTATACCTCAGATATTCTACTGAATCCCATGGCCAAGATGTAAGAAATTTGACTCTGGAAGTGCTCCGGGTGAGTCATTTGAAAAGGATGAGAGAGGTGGTGGGGATTGTGAACAATTTGTCTCAGTTTAGTGTTTTGCGGTGACAAGGGCCACACCACTGCCCACTGAATTGTACAGCTCTGTGTCAAACAACAAAGTACCCCACTCATTATTCAATCAACGAAAACCTTCATTAATAAAGATATTAGATATTAGAATTCTCTGCTCACAGGGTAACATTATTGCAGTGTCAATATAGGAACTTACCCAATATTTGCAGAAGTGTTCGGGTATACAGTATTACAACTGGTGAACTTCCTCCTGGTCTTACAGTAGCATGGCATCCAAAAATACTTGTTAGAATCAGAAAGTTTAACATTGTTCAGTTGAAACCAAAGAATTCCTGTGGTCAGGTCATTAGTGAAACTAACACGACCCTGGTATTCGACCGGAAATAATGGTGAATCAGTTATCTGTTTCCCCTGAGAAATTCTAAAAGCGTGGGTTCGCAGCGCTGCTTGCAGCACCGATCCCAAATAAAACTTCAAGAACAGTGGATGAATTGTCGACAGTCCACAAGAAAGTGGAATTACTTCCTTCGTCTACGTACGCTCTCTCTCGAGGAGTGCTGATGTACTGATGTTCTGAAACTTATAAATTGAAAATGATGTCGGTATTGTAATTAAGCAACAATTAAATTGAACAATAATAAACTAAATTTAGAATAAAAGGTTTTGAGTCACTATTCCCGCCTAACACTATGCCAGTCGGGGCTTTTAGCCTTCTTTGATTATAACTTATATTACTGATTCGTCATTTATCACACATTTAGTTTTCTATACGGCAGCATAGATTAAAATGTCGCTTCTTTTGCCAACGTATTAGCTTCAAAAAATGGTTATACAGTAAATGGTGTTAAAAGACGAAAATATCCTAAATCAAAGATGCAAGTGTTAGGACTATGTTGGCTCAATGCCTTGTTACTCTATAGGGTAACATTTGTCCCACAGGTCAGCGAGGATACAATATATTCATACTGCAAGACTAATTTGCATTCACTGAAAAGTTATTATTTGTTTCAGCGCGACCTTCATTTCAGTTTCAGAATGAACTATCTTAAAAACCTGATTCTGAGCTCATATTCTTAATCGGCATACTCTACAAACGTGTTAAAACTACTTGATGTTGGAAAAAGAAATATATCTTCTTTGTTCAAACAAAATTACGTGGTTATTAATTCCATTGGTTATGATAGGAAAGTGATTTAATATAACGAATTGAGTACGAACTTTTGAAGTATTATCCTAGGTTCTAAAGAAACTTGTGTCAATTCAGTCACACACATGTTTTTCTTTCAATTCTGACCTGCAATGCAATAGTTTTCCTAATTTTCCGGTCTTTTTGTCTAATATATATCAAAGTCGTATAACTTCAAATTCGGAGAAAGAACATTAACGTGTCTTATAAAAAATACATACTTCCTTGAACTACAAAACGCTTACCTGACAGTGGAAATAGTAAACCCAGCCAAAGAACTGCAACAATCACATAGTTCAACTAAATAGACAAATGTGTCCAATACTAAGAAACATTCTCCAGTATTGCGGATTTCATACGTTTTCTTGAGACTTGAGTAAACTCCTCAACTAACAGAACAAACCTCCAGCCAATATATTCTCCTCTCAACTTTCAATTTTCGTTTAGAAATCGTTTGCTGTTATCGGGCTGTCGCCTTGCCAAATGTAAAGAAAGGCATCGAAAGTTAATGTCATCAGTTTCGAATCGTCTTCGCATCTTAATATGACACAGAATCAGATTGAAATCTAAATCCGATGTTATTGGTTTCTAGACTCTTTGATCATTGATATTGATACCAACTTCAAAACTACTGGTCGATGACGGACTCTGTATTTTACTGTTTTACGATGTTTCACAGTTTTCCAGAAAAAAGCAGCCTTCGCATCCCCTTTTTTGATTTGTTGCAAAATAGAAGATTCACAAACAGAGAAAACACAGACTGTTTCTAAACTATTTTTCGATATATAGATAGAAAACTTTTATTTATTTTGGTCAGAGTAGTCCCTTCAGTTTCAACTATAGAAACTGTTATCAATGGGAGCACTGACTAAACAATAAAATTTACAATAATATAATAGATAAAACTAACTATTTACAATATAAAATTATGCTACAATTAAAAAGCTATAAACAATTCAATTAAGTTGCTTATTAAAAACTACAGCTCCATGATAGTAAAAGGATTTCTTAGCCGATTCAATTTTCACTGCAGGTACATGTAGTAAATTACTCTGTTAAGTCTCTCTTTTTACTATTTCTCTGTTAAATCTAAAATAGCCTTGTAAAACTTGTGGGACAGGTATATTAATGCATTTCTTTACTAGTTTATACACATGTTTACTTTGGCGACATTCTAGCGTGTCCCATTTTAGTTGTTGCAGTGCAGTGTCACTTGAATCTGTTTTTGTTACAATTCTGGCAGCATGTCTTTGTAGGCATTCAAGGCGATCGCTATCCCCCTTATTACAACAGGTCCAAATACTGTCACAATATTCCAGCACTGGCATTATCAATGACTTGTAGAGTTAGCAACATGGGTAGTGAGATTCTTTCTCAGCCTACCTAACATTCTCACTCTTTTTCTGCCCTTTGCTAAGAGATGATTGATATGAGCCTTTCATGTGAGACTATTGTCCAAAACTACTCCTAATTACTTAAATTCAGATACTCTATTTAACTCAAAATTTCCAATAAGAACTTTAAAATTACTAAGTTCAGAAAGCCTGACATGAGTTCAAAAGATTACAACTTCAGTTTTACGCTTGTTAATAAACAAAAAGCTTCGTAGGTCAACTCATGAATACGGAGCAGATCCTCATTTAAAGTCATCTCAACTATTTTTGGGCCTCTCGCCGCAAAAAATGTGACGGCATCAGCAGCGTACATTAATATTTGGCAATGTACAAGAGCATCAGGCAAGTCATTAATAAAAAACACGAACAGAAGAGGCCCCAGTATCGATCCTTGGGGCACACCAGAAGATATTTCACTAGTCTCTGAAAATGTGTTCTGAAAGGCTACGACTTGACTTCGGTTTTGTAGGTAGTCGCGAAACCAGCTTAATTCCTTGTCCTCTATTCCAAAAGCACATAACTTGTCAAGTAAGTCCACTGTGTCGAATGCTTTCCGCAAGTCAATAAATACTGATCCTGTTAGAAACCCTTTGTCTATACTACGATGAATAGTGTCGGTTAGGGAAATTACAGCCCATTCTGTGGAATAACCCTTTCGGAAACCACCCTGGTAGGGGCTAAGAAGCGTCTACTACTTAGAAAGTTGTAGAGCTGGATGTGTACTGCCCTCTCCAGGATCTTTGAGGCTGCAGGCAGGATAGAGATCGAGCGAAAATTGTCCATGTCCTCAAGTTTACCACCCATCATAACGGAATGACCCGAGCAGATTTTAAGTCACATGGAACACGCCCTTCCGCTAAAGAAATGTTGATCAATGTGGTCAGCGGTTTCGCTATAACGTCTGCAGAGTCCTTCAATAGACAACTGATCTAGACCAGCAGCTTTATTCGTCTTCAGTTTTCTAAGCTGAGCGCGTGTGAACTGAATAGTTATTTCTTGAAATTTAAGTGAATCAGTGGGTTTATCCTTTCGACACGAGAAAGGGGAGGATAGTGAAGAAGTACACCACCCGAATGATTTAACTAGACGGTTAACAGTTCCAACGAAAAACTCATCAAAGCTGTTAGTAATTGTCTTCTTATTTGTAGACAACGATCCATTTATCTGTATATTTGTGGAAATAGTACTTTTTTTTCGCCCGGCAATATCTTCTTCACAGTTTTCCAGAAAGCGTTTGGGTCGTTGCTGTTTTCCTCAATAAGCTTATGGTTATATTTGCTTTTCGTATGCCGAATTAAATTGGTAACACGGTTTCTGGCAGATCTAAAAATTGATCAGTCTTCGGTTGTGTTTGACCGTCTTGCTTTAGCTAAGTGATAATCACGTTGTATGATGGCCTTTTTGATCTCACTGTTCATCCACGGACAATCCACTCTACGCACCTTTTCCATCAGTGGCGCGTGATTATTTGCAGCTGTGACAATGTTTTTTTTTTTAAATTTTGCCACATACTGTCAATCTTGGAAGAAGTTGCCGCGCTGATGTTTCCCTCAGGGGAGTTAGAGGGTGATGTGATCGAATCCCGATCAACACCTCGGAGCTCCTCGCAAAACTTAGATGAATCGTAATTTGCATAGTTACGAAAGATTTTAGTTTGGGTTGGAAAGCGCCTCTAATCCAGCTTACGAACACAAAAGACAAGCTCGTGATCGCTAAGGTTTGAAGTCAAAGTACCGGAGTCACTGATATTTTTGGATAATTATCGGTAATTATCAAATCCAAAAGCGTTGACGATTCCCGTGTAATTCGCGTCGGCGACTTAATGATTTGGCTGAAGCTTAGAGCCTTAAAAAAAGCTTTCATTTGTTTACATTCGGGTTGTGTCGATTTCTTGGCAAAAAAAATCCAGGTTGAAGACTCCCAGTATGACAATTTCTTTTTCCAGCGATAAAACGATTTCAACTGTGTCCTTAAAAGTGGTCATAAAACTGGCATTATGGTGGTTTGAAGAATTTGGCGGTCTGTAAGAAATCCCTACTAGAAAACCACGGTATTTCGAGAGTGTAATTTCCAGCCATAGATCTTCAATATCCTTGTGCTCCAAATCAATTATACGGGTCACAGGTAGATCATTTCTGAATTTTAGCTCCGCAATAATATGTTGAATTTTATCTATCTTCTTAGTTAGACTTCTAATGTTTTGATGTACATATTTCAAACCACGCTTTTTGACTACATTCTCTAGATCCAGAGTACGGTCAGAACTCTGGATGTCAGTGACATTCGTGACATTATTTTTAACACTTAGTAGCTTGGGACAACATAGGCTACATAATCTTGTAGATTCAAATTCAGCGCTAGCACATTTCAAATGGTAGATACCTCTGCATTTACACTTACAGCAGCTGCTTAAATGGGTTTTGTTCTTCCTAATTGCTTTGAAGCAACCCACACACGTCATTTTAGTTGGCCCAGGGTTTGAGGCGATGTCATTACATAAGAGCAAAGCAGTGACAAGAATAAGCTCTTGTGCTAGGCAAGTTACTAGATGGAACTTCAGCTCAAGTGTTAAAGGAGCCGAAGGAGCAGCTTTCGACCTCTTGTCGCTCGCAATACTTAACTCAGGTTTAGATAGCTCCTCAGCCGCTTGAAGCTCTAAGGTTTTGTTCTGGGTGTACTTGGAAATATCGTTTGTCCCAGGGCGTCTCAGATGGGCAATTAATAAAAATACGAACACAGCATGAACTAATTTTCTGGAGAGCCTTGAAATACTCACCCTCGCTGCCATTTTGAATAATAATGAATATGACTTGTAAAAAATCGTATTTTAAAAGAAAACCTTCCATTAATAAAGACTATTTATCTGCTATTTCTTGGAAATTTAGTTTTTAATTTGTATAAAAATGAGAGGTTTTTCCCTTGTAGAATGGTATAACTAGCAATATACTTTGTCAGTTTATTACCACTATAAATATAGATCTAGTATTTTTAGTAGCAGTATTAATTAAAGGAGTGACATCAAACGTCTGTGCTATAGAGGAACAATCGCACGCAATTCCAATGTCAGCCAGATTTAAGAGCAAATCATGAATCCTTAAAATTTTTCCTTGGTTCCGCGTAATCTGCTTGTAACTTGAGATTAGTGAAAGCGGAACTGACTTGCTTCTTCAATTTGCCAAGGTTAAAACGATTATAATAATAACAATATTAATAATAATATTAGTAATGATGACAATAATAATAAAATAAATCAGTTCTTCACAAAGTTATTTTCATTCTACAATGAGTATTTGCAAAACGTATGATTATACAACTAATTAAAACACAAACTAACTTAAATGTAACCGTGATTTTAATATAATCTGATATAAGTTTCATTACTTATTCAAAAAGGGACTAGTATACTGAACAAGTTAAAAGTTCAAACGATCATATTATGTAGAGAAATGGAGGAAATGCTGCACTCCGTCAATTTTGCGCTGTTTCATAGCTTTTGAGCGCTTTCTTAATAAACTTAATAAATAATTTAATGTAATGTTTGACCTGACAGCAACAGGTTGAGCATCGGTCTCCCACGCAGACGTCGTATTTCCTTCGCCGCAGACTAGCTATTAGACTTGGTGCTTTGTTCGAGCAAAGTTTAAGTTCTCTCATTTAGTTTGATATTGTTTTCACGAATGTCGTTTCAACTCAAATCTTGCGTCAGTTGACCACATTGGGTGAGACTGAGAAATTCATACAAATTTGTGTGTTAATAGTACCAAATATCAAATAGTTTAATTAAACTGCTCTTGAAATTCTTTTAAGAAACTTTAAAGGTTTTTTTCATTTCACGAGAAATAATATTCCACAAAGCTGCTCTAATATATCTAAAGAGTTTTTTCCCCTAAAGCGGATACGACAACTCTTGACTAAGGAATGCGATATTCATGCTGTTATTATCCAACGGTCATCATGAATATAGGCCATCAAATCGGAAGTGGCATATTAACAAATCTATCAATCAATTCCTAAAGACGTCTTTTTGGCAAAGTAATTACAATAATCATGTGCTATGCAATGCTTTCACTGATCTTTATGCAATCAGAATTTATAAGATGAAAAGAACCGTGTTTACATTTTTGTTCTTTTCGACAGTGTTATTTAGCTAATCTCGCGTCTTCATCTTATGGGAGAAAATGGAAGCCCTACTCAGAAGCAAAAACTTTCCGTAACTCACCCCGGGTTCTGGTAAAATAAAGCAATAGAGTATAGGCCAGAAGAAATTTGGAACCGGTTACACGTTGTTTTTGGCGATAAAAGGCGAGTTGATGTCAATAATAGGAAATCTATGCATGTTCCCTTGCGAGATAACGTGCAGTAAGACGCGTTAAGGTGAATTAAAGCGATATAAGGTGAATTTAACGTTTGTGCCCCTGGTACCAGATAAAGCATGAGTTAAGAAATAGGGTAAAACATTCATGAATATCGAAGAAACAGCTATTTAAGAATAGCTATTTTATTGCGATGCCCTCAACAAACAGGAATTCAATGAAGGGATAAAGCCACTAACCGGTAATGAGTATCGATACGTGCTCTATTTTTACTTTATAGTTTCTTGACCATTGTACCTCGCAGTAAAACATCTTGTTATCATTTAGGGCCGCTTTTTTTCAGTCTGAAAGCTGGCGTCTTGTTACTGACACTTCCAGTCCATGACACACGCCCTTTGTACCAGATCCATTTATTCGGCCACGGATTTGTCTCAATTATTGCTTTACTATTGAACACTGTACATGTCTATATCCATCCAGCTGTCCAAATCGAATGACGCGCAATGTTTGTCCTGCTCCATCAGTGTTCGTCCACTCAAAGGCTATGTACTTCCAACTGGCCAAGATGTTCTTGAATTGAATATCACAGTACCCGCTAATAATTTGATTTCATTGATCGTTTCCATTAAATATTAAGAGGAATAGCTTACGTTATTCAAAGAACAAAAACTGGAAATATAAAAAGTACGTAAATATATACTGTATATAGGCAGACTGGTTGTAAAATGAGTCCATCCTGGATTTTTTTTTTTACTATAAAGGGAATACCATATTACTATAAAGACGTTTGAAGTGTCGTTTGTCATAAAACTCAAAAACGCTGTTCACATCCTTAAAATACTACTGGAATAAAAGTAATTTTAAAATAAAGCAGCAAGGAAACTAGAAGTATCCTCGAAAAAATGAGTCTTAAGTAATCGCTTAAAAGATCTTTAAGACTGGGAATCGACTTGCGGTTTTGCGGGAGGTCATACCACAGTTTTGACGTGAACTGCCATTTTTTTTTTCTCTCTGCTTTAAATTCGTCTTGAACATTTTAAGATGCAAACTGTTTACAGATCTTAACCAAGGGCGTTTAGGGATTCGTTACTTTAGAAATACCGATAGGTATCGAGAGCTGTTGTCAATAATCAAACAACTGTAAGTGAGTGTGAGGATCTTAAATGTAATTCTTGCGTGTATCGGTAGCCAGTGCAACCGTTCTTAAACTGCTTTCGAATGTACAAACGGCAATTTTACTAAACACTCACGTGCAAGCGGAAATGACAACCAGTGCCAAAGAACTAAAGCTAACAAATAGTTTTTCCAGCTAGTTAACTGTTCATTATTCACAAACATTCTCAGATATTGCTCTCTGGTATTGCAAAACTGAGCAAAGAGTCGTAAAACTACGGTAAGTTCCTTTTACCGAAGACTGACATGAAAAGGAAAAATGAACTTCTAGTTTAGACCAATAGTCACTTCACAAATTACTTTTCGGTTTCAGCTTTAAATAATCTTGACAATGCTTTGCACGTGCATATCAGCGATGTTTTATCGAAATGCTGAACCGATCATGCCAACGAACACTTGATAGAGGAAACGGCTGAGCTCTCAGCCCCGCAGTCGCCACATAACGATCAGTTCTCGTTTGG
>JANSTQ010219954.1:0-17126 GCA_026167885.1 Bergia puertoricense | reverse complement strand
AGACGTAACTGAAACTTTGAATGATATTTTTAAAAACAACTCACCATAGGGGTTATTTGGGCAAAATATCAAGAAATGGAAATTTTGGCGAGTGTCGCTCGATTTTCGATATTTACAGAAACCGGCTAATAAGTAACAATATTGATGTTTCTATTTTTACGATTGAGTCTCCGTTCAGTTTCAATCTCATTGAAAAATAGTCAAAGAGAAAAAAAAAACTTCTATAGGAACAAACGCCCTAAAATTGGAAGAAATAGAGTATCTCATAACCCCGTAGTACTAGACAAACAATATTTGAAAAAAAAAATTGCTGTATTTGATATATGGTGGTCATCGGTGAAACAGTGGTGAGGAAGAAAAATATAATCTAACAATCAAACTGTTTTTCCAATCAAAATGTTTTCAGATTGAATTAAAACACTTTTATTATTACTTCTACAGTTTCGTGAAAATCTAAAATTTTAAGTGTTCGCAAATAAAGGGGTTTTCATGACATTAAACTGTTACAAATTTCAAAAGTGAGTGAATAGCACAATATTTATAGATGATGTAAACAGACGAAGTTATCAATTTATCCCCAATCTAGACCTTACTGTCATTCGTAAATTCTAAAAGGAATTATCGTGTGGAAGTGTTTTTTTTTCAAAGAATACTTTTAATGCAAACTTCTGCATTTTGTTTCAAAAAGGACAGCTTTACAAAAATTGTAACTAGATTTTGGAATTTAATGACATCATTGCGAAAACGATCTATTATTTTTGCCTTTATATTCAGATGTTACTGACACAAGGTTTTGCACAAGTAGTGGGGTTGACCATCTTACTCGGTGTATCCTATACACCCGCCTTTCATCGTGGGCATTGCACAAGAGGAGGAAAATTTCAAAATCCCCAAAAAGGTACCATAGCAGCAGAATATGGCTTTCGTAGTATTCCACTCGGTTTCAGAAAAGGTTGATATTGTGTAATGACTAATAATAATACTGGGTCTACCTATGGAGGTGTAAGCACGTGTTTCTGTAGTGCTTGAGATTTATAGTAAATGAAAAAACTGTGAGACATTACCAAGTTCTTTAAACGAAAGAACAAAAGTACAGAATTTGAATTATTACATTTGTTCTTTTAACACTGACTTGAACTTGTAAAATACTAATGGCTCATTCATAACCGTAGGGGAAAATAACGCTCGATAGGTCACAAGGATTAGGGAAGAGACTCGATTTAATTCTGAAGAAACGGACCAAGTTCAAAACTATTGAAACCCATATTAAGAACGTCATTGCAACGCTGAATATCACTACAGGAATGAACTCTTGGTTGGCAAGAGGATTGAATCATCATATGTCGTTATACAGTAGAGCTAAAACGTCAGGAGATTCGAACAGCTAACTGTTGTTGAACCAAAATTTTGAACTAAGTTCCAAGCAGTTATCACTGTATTTACACTGCATTTTGTACAACCCAGAAAGCCATGGTATTCACTCTTGTACAACCCCGAAAACCGTGGTATTCACTCTTGTACAACCCAGAAAGCCGTAGTATTCACTCTTGTACAACCCAGGAAGCCGTGGTATTCACTCTTGTACAATAAAGAACTAAATGAGAATTTACGAAAGCAGAATCTTGAGAGAATTTCTCGAAATGAAAACAGACGTCTTTGTTTCTTTCACAAATTTTTGCTCATGGCTTATTGGTTAAAAATAATACAATGTCACACTTTTGAGTCACCTAATTCCGGAAAACAGTAAGTTATTTAGAATATAACTGGCAGCATTTAAATAAAAAGTAACAAAACGCTTCAATATTTAGCATAAATGAAAATTAAGACGGAAAAAATTACAAAATGCAAAAGTTTAATGTGGTAACTGCTGGTAAAAAAAAATGGCAAAAAAGAAGGGCTTAGTTAAATAGTGTATTTTAATAAAATTCCTCAATTAAAATCATTCGATAAAAACTGAAAAAATAATTAGAATAGTAATAAAATGAAGAAAAAATTATCCCATCAACTCCAAGCACTATCTTTGCAGGTTATTCACTCGCTGGTCACGTGATAGCAACACACTCCGTATCCTCTCGTGTTGATTGTACATTCGAATGTCTCGACAACCCTCACTGTGTGTCTTTTAACTACGGGGATGAGGGACACCCATTGCACGTTTGCGAGCTCAATGATGCTACTCGGATAACTTACCCTCTGGCATTGGTGAAAAGGTCTGGTTACTCCTATTATGAAGACAATTACGTAAGTTTCAAATGCAAGGATTTGCAATGTTTTTTCCGCTTTTTCTCGGCTCAATCAGTAGATTTTCGCATTTTCTAGAAATCAGAGTTTTATTATCTATCGGCTTTTTTAAAACAAAAACCTAACTTGTTTAATTGATTCCAGGTTTGCTCTGGTATTTATCATTTGTAGCTTAAAATGTTAAAGTGTTTTCTAGAGAGTTTTTGTTTTTCGTATACCGCGGACATGGCATTAATAATAATAATAATAATAATATTCATACTAATAATAACAATAACAATAACAATAATAATGGTGAAAAACAATTTACTGAAACTTTTATATTAAATATAATAAAAAATATTAAAAAGGATTAGAATCTTTTATAAGCTAAAATTTGTATAATTATATTATGGACAGATTAGAGTTATAAAAAGGAAATAATACACTACTCCCCTACTACTCTTTTTGTTCTGCTTGGTTTCTTGGTGTCTTGTCGACCCTTATAATCAATATAAAAGTAATGTTATGTGTTTAGGGCGGAGTTAATTGTGGTGAGGCACCACGTGCTGTAAGAACTGATGGTAAAGAATCATGTGGTGCACCTGGGGGAACAACCAGCCACTGGAATGATTGCCCTGCTTATAGGACTGGGAAAAACTGTGACAAATGGACAGGTAGGTTAGCATGTAATGCTGTGATAAGGTAGAAATGAGGACCGTTGATTTATGGATTAAATGAGTCATTAATTTATGAGTTTTGAGTCAAAAAATCGATAAAAATAGAGAGTTTGGGTTTCAATTCAAAAAGTTCCTCTCTTTTATTTATTTATTTATCTATTGATTGATTGATTGATTTGCAAATCAAAATCAAATTCGGGTATATGATAAACGGCCAATGTGTTTCAACTTTAAGTTTGTCTTACGTTTATAATTTGCAGTAAATTGGTTAAAATAAAATGTATTCATTTTTTTCAGTGAACCACGGTAAATTTATACTAAAGAAAATACAACACTTGCCATTTTTTTCCATGAGTGATAATCAACTCGCGTTTCACCTCGTTGACTATGTGCTCATAGAAGACGGTAGCTTAAATGTGTTCTAATTGTTAGACAAAAAACAGTGAGTGACTTAGATTCTTTCGTCTTTTACAGATGACGCTTCTTTGTTTGAGATAATCTTCCATTCTAAGAGTACAGCAAACTATGGAGCAGTCAAAGTATCCAGCTCACCTCTCGAAGCATTTACTTTATGTCTGTGGGTGAATGTGAACACAAGTGGTAGTGTCACAATGTTCTCGTATAGTGTTGTCTCAATCGTGCAGGAAATTGTGTTTTCATGTAAGATCACGAAAACGTGCAACCTCACCGTTAAGGGGAAGACGAAGTGAGTAAACTTTCTTTAAGACGTTATTTGGTTTTAATTAATATTTTTTTCAGTTTAAACATACCTATTTTTAGATGTTTAAATACAGTGTTTCACATTTTCTTGGCAAGTGGTGGCAAAGTTAGCGCAGTCGGTTAGATCTCAGACTGTAACATATGAGGTCCCGGGTTCATTCCCCGGCCACCGTCGAGGGTTGAATATTTCGGTGACCATCTTTCCACCAAAGTTGGCTCAGCTTTCCATCCTTCCGAGGTCGGTAAAATGAGTACCAGCATGCTGGGAAGTAGAGTATCACACTTTGTAAAGCGCATTTGAGCATATTTACATGGAAAATGCGCTATATAAGCACAACACTTTACTTTTTTTTAAAAAAAGTATTTAGTTTAGTTATAACGTGACGCGACGTCACAAATCCACCATCCTGAAGTTTACAGTCCCTTATAGGAATTTCTGAGACTTCGGAAAATCGATTTGAAAGTTGTTATAAAGCCAGAATATGTCTTATGTCAGCTAGAATTTTTAATTGAATAAGAATATCCGTGCTAATAGACAACTTTAAAAAAATAAAGGTTATCTTCTTGGAAAAGTATCAACCAGAAATGCAGTTGCTTTAGCATGCAACGAGGAGAAATGGGTAGCCATCAAAATGAATTAATATTGCCGATAGATAGGTTTAAGGAAAATTTAGAAAGTCTCATAGTGCTGACATTTTATCGTTGCATCATAATATGACTTAGAAGGAGCCAAATACCCTCCTCCCCCCTTCCCTCCAAAGGCCAAGTTGGATTAGATAACTCATCTAAATATTTCTTGTATCTACCATGAAGTCATATTGTCGTTTTAGGACCTTTGACCTGCAGTGGGTATCACTTAACAGATGGCATCATTTATGCACAACTTGGAATAGCACTTTTGGAACTTGGGGTGCGTTTGTTGATGGGTTCCCCACTGCTTCAGGACAATATTTTAATGAAAACTACAAAATCGGAGGGAAAGGAAGAGCTGTAATTGGACAAGAGAACTTCAACAATACATTTGTGCAGTCAAAATCCTTCCATGGGAGAATGTCTCAGTTGAATTTGTGGAGTTTTGAAATGAACCGTACGGCTATAAAAGCGTTGTCGCGGCAATGCTTGCTGGGAAGTGTCGGTAACGTGTTTGCCTGGCAACAGTTACGTCACAATCTATACGGATTGGTGAGGGAAGTAGAAACAGAGACTTGTGAACCACCAGGTACACATACTAACAAAAATGAGTCATATAACATCTAATATCTCTACTGATTACTGTCTACAGTCTACATTTTCACCAGTCTCACAACTAACATCCTGCTACTCGTGAATATTTTTGTTTGAATAAATAAATGAAAAGCATAATGCTTAAATGCCTAAAGTATTTTTGTGCTTGTTATCTGTCAATATTTTTTGTATTTGTTGTTGTGTAGCAGAGCGAATCAATATACCTTTACAGCATCTTTTAAGACTACAGAAATTTGCTCAGCTTTGAAAAGCATTTAATATGTTTTCTCTCAGTCTTCTTGTACCACAAGAATTTGTAATTTATATCTTTATTATTGTTAATCTCTAGTTAATTTATAACTAAATGGTCGAATACAGTAGTTAATGTAGTAGTAGTACTACTACTACCACCATCGTCACAACTAATAACAGTGGTATGATGATAACACTAATACTAGTTCTAAGCGTCGTCGTCGTAGTAGCAAGAATAAAAGCAATAATTATTGGCAACATTTACATTGAATTAAAATGTCACAAGACCTTAATTCATTCGCCATCATCTCGGATTTTTTAGACTTCAGAATTCTATGTTAATTGACTCAATTATTTAAAAAATTCTAAACATCCTGCTTTTTTTTTTATCAAACACTGCAATATCAAAACCAAAAGCTCGGAAAATGGTTTTAAAACGAAGTAAAAATATAAAAGTCTTATACCTGGAACACAAATATAGTTGCCATGAAAACAGGCAATTCAATTACTACAAGTTTAACTATTTTGGTTTACGTTGTAGAGTCTGTGTTTCTTTTAGCTGGTTTGCTCGTACATTTCTTCGTTTTCCTCCAGGCCGGATAGGGTTAAGTAAAAGCGTCCATTATACTCAATTATTCCAGAATATTGTCATTGGAAACCTTTTATGTTAAAACTGGACTTTTACATTGTTATTTGCTGGTCACTTTCAGAACTGAACAGATCTCTTCTCTGTTTGAATTTGTTAGGACAAGAACTTTATCGTAATTCATGCTCATAGAATGTTCCCTCCACAGATACGCAAAATAGAGCGTTCGCTTTTATGACAACTGGAATTACAACGAGCACATCCTCCTTGACGATATCGCCAAGCAACTTCCCTAGTGACACAAGTCAGGGCGAAGTGTCGAGAACTGTGTTATTCACCACACAAAGAAGTGGGAAGCCTAACGTTAAGTCACTGCTACCACTTAATCAGACTTTACCAGTAGCTTATATCACAAAGACGCCGATGCCAACTGCTGCTGTTTCAAGAATGGTCTTTTCAACTTTGAACAAATCAACAGATAAAGAACGTGTTTCATTAAATGCCAGGGAAAATATCTACAGCAGCACAGAAGACTTTGCAGACTCACTGTCTTTCGTTTCAGTCTCAGTGGTACCTACCTTAAACAGTGATTACCTTTATAGTATCAGAACTTTTAGCTCCTCAGTTAACAGCATGTTCAAGCCCTCTGGGAGCAAAATTCAAACAAAGTCCATATTGGCAGAGAGTAACGAAATAAGCTCACAGACACGATCTATGGCTTTACGCACAACAGATTCTTCATTAAGACTTTCATTAACTGTGATAGGCTACAGCTTTTTCCGAATTTCAACGGAATATACATCAGTGACGCTAGTTGATACTTATACAGTGGTAAACAGCTTTGCAAAATCTACCTCATCTTCGTCGTTGCCAGTATCATCAACGCGTGCTTCTACTTTACATAGACATTCATCAATGAATGTTCTTCACAGTATTTCCATAGCCAAAGACATCAAGCAAGCAACTAGCATGTTGACAAATAAACGACAGAACACTGCCATTCTCTCGAGTTCTGTTTCAAAACAAATTAAAACGTTATGGTACAAAGAAACAGCTGATACCAATCGCCGTAGCACATCAAAACTGTTGGAGGCCACTGGCATATTTCAAAACAAACGGCTGTCAAGAACTCTACAATTGCCTTCGTTATCAGTAAAACAAACGGTTTCTTCAGTACCTGCTATACCTCCTTCTACTGTAAGTCACAAATTTTCTCAAGACAAAACGTTATACACATCTTTTTCACTGGCTTCCATTACCATGCTAACAACGAAATTGATTGGTGTTACACTTCATTCGTCCTCGTTGGAAGATCCTTCAAACGAAACAAACAATAATATGCCCATAGCGGGTATAAGTGCATATTTACCTCTAACGTCAACTCTGACAATCCAGCCATTCACACAAACAGCTTATAGCAACAAAATTCAAACACAAACACAGTCTTACACAACCAAACGTGTTGATGCAGTGGTAACAGCATCTTCCATCACAATTACTCAATCTGCCTCAACTATCACTGCCCAAACAGTCACCCCGCAGATTCAGTTAAGGTCATCGGCAACCGCATTTAAAGCTCGCCATTACGTCGATAGTCCAACTTTGGTATATGATACGGGTCTCAACAGTCTTAATAACATTGAAACAACTGAATTTAAGAATCCAAACACAGCTTTATCATCTACAACGCACGAGAACGTTTCATCAATGTCAATGTATTCTACATTTGTAACAAAAGCAACTACTGCGAAATCTTATATTAACTCTGGCAGCTTGCTTTCGTCTTATTCAATAGCTTCAGCAAAATCAGAAATAGTAAACCCACTTTCAAGTGTCTCGACAACGGATGAGGTGAAAGAGGTGAATACGTTATCAAAGAGTGACAGCCCTCCCCTTACTATTTTTGTTTATCCATTAACCAATACTAATTCAATAATGTTACAGTCACCAACACCAACAGCTACAACTGTCAATCAAGTGGATTATATAAACAATAAGACAGAGGCACTGTCGGAAGTAGGTTCTGAGAGTGAGCCGACAATACCAGTTACGTCGAATGTTAAAACTGCTACAACATTGGTGTTTGTAGACGATTTAAGAGAAACGTTGACATCTTCCAAAGATACGACAAGGATTAATAAGTTCACTGAAGATGCTATATTAAGTGTTTACTCGGAGCGGTCTGTAAAACAAGAAGCAAGAACTTTATTTTCCACTGTCATTAGCTCTTCTGCATTTTCCAGAAACTTGGTTTTACCATCTTCAACAACAAGCACAGAAGGAATGCTGCCACATTATCGTATTAAGGAAAGCACACTTGTTAAATCAATCGGCGTTACGCTATCTGAAGATATGCAAATGAATTTGTCGTTAAAGAAGTCAGTGAAAGAAGAATCAACGCTTCCATTGTCCACTGTCTTTACTTCACATCTCCATTCCAGCAATGCAATTTCACTACCCTCAACAGCAAGCGCAAAATGGCTGTCATCAGATTATAGGATTAACACAAGCAAACTTGATCCAACAAATCACTTAACGGATTCCCAGGCAATACATCCCTTGATTTCAACCTTCACTACAACCCGAGATGAAAGCTCAATATTGAGGTCTGTGTTTGAAGCTAACGTTTCTTCATCATTCCCCACTACAATTGCAGTAAGAACCACAAATTCTCTCCCATTGGTAACGAGGAAACAAGTCATTTATATATATTCTTCTTCAAGTGTAACATCACCATCATCGATTACTGTCGACGAGTCGCTTAAAATGCTGCAAAAACAAACACTGTATAAAAATCATAACCAAACACACACGCAGGCATACACAGCCCAGCTTGTAGATAGCACTTTTGGTTCTGCAGCTCCAACATCATCTATTGGTATAACAGATCATTCTATATCAACGGTCATGGCCCAAATAATTACTCCGCACCTTCAGGCAACCTCATCATCATTAGTATCAACATCAGTGACTGTTTCCTACTACGTCGATAATACAACTTCCATTACTCCAACGGAACTCAACGTCTCCATTAGCAGTGGAAAGACTTATGTCAAAAATCAAAACTCAATCCTGTCATCTGAAATGCCAGTTTTATCAATGTCAGCGCATTCTTTACATGGAAAACATAAGATTACTGCAAAGTCACATGTTAACTCTACAAGCTTGATTTCATCTTTGTCAAAATCTATGGCAACACCAGTGACAATATATATGTTTTCAAGTGCATTGAAATTATCAGAGGATGTGGTTAATGGTTTGAAGATATCATCGGAAACTCACAGTGCCCCCTCTCCCGAGTCTAAAACAAAAGATTTTGGCACTGCTCGATTTCCCAGTACAAGAGTGTCGTATTTAGAATCCCTCGGTATTAATACAGTGATGTTGCAATCATTATCATCAATGCCTATGAATCGAATAATCACTACAAACAATAAAGATGAAACATTATCGGAATTACGGACGGTGAGTGAGTTAACGATACCAATTACACCAATTAATAAAATTACTGAAGTCTTGGCGTTTGTAGACAATTTAACATCAACATTAACATCTTCTAGAGATACGACGAGGAACACTGAATTCTCTGGAGATCCTTCATTAAATATTTCCTCGATGGAGTCTGTAAAAGAGGAATATACAAGGTTATCTTCCACCATCATTACTTCGTATGTTTTTTCTGAAATTTTGATTCTGCCTTCCTCAACACCAAACACAAAAAGAGAGTTGCCAGATTTTAGTAGTAAGGAAAGTGCACTTAATAAACCAAAACACACAAATTTGTACTTTGGATCCATGGCTTTGTCATCGTCAACATCAAACGCAAAAAGTTTGTCATCAGATTCTAGTATTGAAACAAGTAGACTTGATAGAACAAATCACTTAGCAGATTTTCAAGTAGTGTATCTCATCTTTTCAACATTTACGCCAACTGGAGAAAAAAGCTTAATATCAAAGTCTTCGTTTAAAAATAAACCTTCATTATTGTCCACTACAACTGCAGAAAGGGACTTGCTTTCTCTACCTTTGGTAACGATAAAACACATTGGTACTACATATCCATCTTCAAGTGTAACGTCATCATCATTGAGTGCTGACAAAACGTCACCTACAATGCCTTACTCGCAAACAGTGCATAAATATAACACACAAACACAAACGCAACCGTACACATCCCAGCTGGTAAACAGCCTTCGTGTTGAGGCAGCTCCAGCATCATCTCCAGGTATAACAAATCATTTCACCTCGTCTGATATGACTCAACAAACTACTCTGCGACTTCTGTTCACATCAGCAGTATCACCATCAGTTGGCATTTCCTTCTCCATGGCGGATAAAAGTCTAAGTACTGTTACGGATTCCAAAATGTTCATTAAGAGTGGAACGTCATTAATTGAAAATCAATACACACGTGCTACCTATTCTTCATTTGCAACAAAGAAGATTGCTTCGCAATCTCACTTTAACTTTTCAAAACCTATGGTAACACCAGTGACAATAAATCCGTTTTCAAGTGCCTCGACATTTGGAGAAGATGTGGTTAGTGAGTTGAAGATCTCATCTGAAATTCATAGTACTCCCCTATCCATTTTTGCTTATTCACTAAATAATACATTGAGACAAATGTCACAGATAAATGTCTCAACAATAACACTTGTGAATCGACTGGCCACGATAAGCATAAAAACTGATACGCTATTGCCTACACGGACCGTGAGAGAGGCTAGCATTCCAATTAGTTCAACAACTAAGAGTACCGCAACATTAGAGTTTGCCGACCATTTAAGAAAAATTGTAAGATCTTCTGATAACATGGAATTTTGGGAAGAACCTTCATTGCCCATTTCCTCGAAGAAGTCTATAAAAAAACAATTAACAACTTCATTGTCCACAGTCAAGACTTCGAGAAATTTCATTCAGTTATCAAAATCAATCGCAAGCTCAAAAGAAGTATCGCCAGACAATATAATTAAAGAAAGCATACTCGAGAAAGCAAAGACATCTTTCAATGAAGAACCAACACTTTCAATGTCCTATGTCGTTGCTTCACAATTGTTCTCCGGAAGCTTGACTTCATCATCGGCAGCAACAAGTTCAAAATGGCTGCCATATGTTTATAGTACTAAAACAAGCAGACTTGATAAAAACACTGACATCGAAAATTCTCAGGTAGTGTATCCCTTGATTTCAATCAGAAGACAAATCTCTATATCAAAATCTTTGTTGTTTGAAAATGATTTTTTATCATTACCCGCTACAGTTGTAGTTAGAGGAACATCTTCTGTCCCACTGGTAATGAAAACACGCACGGTAGCAAAATATCCATCTTCTAGTGTAGCTACACCACCGTCGATTGCTGATAAAACGTTGAAAAAAATTACATTCACACAAACAGTTTTTAAAATTCAAAATCAAGCGTATGGTTCTGCAGCTCCAATGGTATCTTCTAATACAATGAACCATATTACCTCAATGGTCATGTTCCAAGCAAGTAATCCACAACTTCAATTAACCGTACCATCAGCAGTATCGTCATCAATTACACCTTCCTACTACGTCGATAATACAACTGCAACAATTGCCACAGACCTCAGCAGCATCTTTAACAGTAGAACGACTGAAGCTAAAAGTCAAAAGACTGTTTTAGCTGCTCAAATGCAAGATAAAGTATTGTCAACACCAGCGTATTCTTTATTTGCAACAAATAAGGTATTTGTGATTTCACATATGACGCACATCGTTTCTAAATATCCATCTTCAAGTGTAGTAACATCATCATCATCGAGTGCTTCCAAAAGGACGTATAAAATGACACACACACAAAGAGTATATAAAATTAAAAATGAAACAAAAACGCAGTCGTACACATCTCAGGTGGTAAACAGCACAAGTTATGCAGTACCAAAAGCATCTCCTGGTATAACGATTCATTCTGTATCAGTTGTCATGAGTCAAACAATTACTCCACAACTTCAATCAACATCAGCAGCATCAGCATTTTTTAGAATTTCCCATCACACGGGTAATGCAATTTCAAGAACTGCTACTGATTCCATTATCTTTACTAGAACTGATATGACTGCAGATGCAAACCAAGACACACCCGCGTCTTTAAGAACGCGACAAGAGCGAATAATAACTTCATCATATTTTACGTTTACAACAAACAAGATTTATGCGAATTACAAGTTTAAAACACCAGTCGTCATTTCGTCTTTCTCAAAACTTACCTCAAAACAACAGACAAGAACACTAGTTTCTGGTTCCTCGAAATTTGCAGGAGATGTGGGCAGTGAGTTGAACTTGTCATCTCCCCTCTCCATTTCTGTTTCATCTCTATCTGATAGTTTAAGCCTTTTATCTACAAATAAAAACGATGTTTTCTGGACGTCGCGATTTTCCACAATAAGTAAGGTAATCGTTTATTTAAAATCATATGTTTTAAGCTCCATGGACTTGCAATTGTTATCATCTACCCCTGCGAACCAGCTAGTTGCTACAACTAATAGTGCTTATACTTTATCGGAAACAGGAACGGTCAAGGAGTCGGTCATAACAATGTCGTTGAAAAATAAACCTTCTTTAGGCTTGATAGTAACGGACCATTCAATAACATTGCCTTCTAGATATAAGACAGGAAACAGCAAATTATCTAAAGATACTCAATTTCATATTTCCTCAGATAAGCCTTCGAAAGAAGAATTGACATTTTCTTTAGCTGGCATTTCCTTCCCGGAAGCTTGATTTCACCTTCATCAACAAGTGCAAAAGGATTGTCAACAGATGGCAGTTTGAAGACAAGCGCACCAGACGAAACAAAACACATACATGATTCTGAATATGCTCAAATGCATATTTCCTCAAAACGTTCGGTGCAAGAAGAATCATCACCTTCATCGTCCATTCCCTATACTTCGCTCTTCTATTCTGGAAGTTTGACTTCATCATCATCAATAAAAACAAAATGGCTGCCATTAGGTTATAGTATTGAAACAAAAAAACTTGATAAAACAAATTACTTAACGAACTCGAAAGTAGCGTATCCCTTGATATCAACACTTACGCCAACTACAAAACAGAGCTTAAAACAAAAATCCTTGTTTGTAGAAATTCCTTCAAAATTGCCCGATGTAGTAAGAAGCACAGCTTCTGCCCCTATGGGTACGAAAACCCAGTTTATTGCTAGTTTCCCATCTTCAAGTGCGTTATCTCTATCAATAAGTGCTACTGAAACAACGCTTAAAATGACATACACACAAATAGTGTCTAAAAGTCAAATTCGAACACAAACGAAGCCGTACACAACCCAACTAGTGAACAGCTTTCCATTGGCAGTAGTGCCAACAGTACCTACTGGTATATTGAAACATCTTACCTCGACTATCCTGACCCGAATTATTACTCCAAAACCTCAGTCAACATTAGACTTGGTTGTGAATTCCCGCTACGTTGACAAAACAATTCTGAAGACTGCTATTGATTGTAACATCTCCATTAGCAGTACAACGACTGAATTTAAAAATGAAAACAATATTACTGTTTTCTCTGAAATGCAGGAAAGAGATACATTCCAAAGCAGTTTGTTGAATTCAAGCAGGAGAACGACATTCAAGGGATCAAACGAATCAGCTTATATGGATAAGGCGGTGGTTAGTTCAATAGGTATTGTCCAATTTTCACTGTCTGCAGTAACAAGTTTGCCATCAACGACCAGTGAAAGATCATTAAACTTGGGCTTGCAAACTCCATTCAGAGACACTGTCTTGTTCACATCTTGGCCAGGTAATGACATCAGTGGCTTGGATGAGTCCAAATCAACCATTATTTCTACATTCCAAAGCATTAGAACAGTGCACGTTTCCTCACAACTATCATTTGAACCAACTTCGTATTTGAAAAAATATACTAGTTTAAATGCCATGGAAAGCGACATTCCACCCAGATTTACGTTACCAACATTATCTACAACGCCGTTCAGGGGCTGGATAACTCCTCACAGAATAACTAGCATTATTACTTCGCCTTTAGAGTTATCGTCTAAAGAACAAGTAACAACGCAATATTTTAAAGACAGCACGTTTAGACTTCCAGCACAAGTCACGACAAATGAACTTTCCTTATTTAGTTCAGCAGTACAGATAAATAAAGCTCTGAACTCAAGTGCTAAAATTTCGGAGACAAAAACATTATCCTCAACGTTAATAACTTTAAAATCAATAGCTTTCCTCGCAAAGAGCAAATTTCTATTTTTCACAGAAAATTTGATGACAGGAATATCCTTATCGTTGTCATCAACCCTTATATCTGTTCGAAGTGAAAGCCAAGTATATGGAGAAACATCTAATACTGATTATCTCGATATTGCTTCACGCAGAACATTACATTCAACCAAGTCGAGTGTTGAAAATAGCGATATATTACTACGATCAGTATCACCACCTTCCTGGACACTAATGTCAGAAAAATGGTTACCTACATTATCGCAATCAACTTTATCAACCAAAGAATCGTCTCGTACAGAGACAGTTGAGGAAACTCGCTGGACAACGAACCATTTACCTGCAACGACACCAGTTATGGCCAGTGATATTTCAAGACACAATTGGTTTGAGACAATATCATTATCGCAGGCAGTAAATACCAAACAGGTATGGCCACATTACACACAATCACCGATAGACCTTGATAACATTTCGACGCATGAAAACATGATAGACGTAACAACGTTATCCATTACGTCTAGACAATTACCAAGGACTCTATCCATGGCGTCAGCATTGTCCACTTCTAAAATAGCAAACTCTGAGACACCTTTTGAAGCATTTCAGACAATCCACAATGTTTACATGAACCATCGATACAGTAATTTGAACCCATCTGGACGGCTACCTAGCACAGTGCTGACGACACTATCGATGTTATCATTTTCCTCTTCAGGGAAAACAAGTTCTGAGACACCAGTGGACGTACTTGGGACAGCCAACAGACTTGAAGTGAACCACCTACAATACAGAGATTTGGACGCTTCAAATACGATAGACACAACGTTATTCATTCAGTCTGAACTTCTACCTAGCACTGTGCTAACATCACAATCGATGATATCATCATTATCTATAACCAAGAAAACAAATTTTAAGACAGCAATGGACCAAATTGGAGCAACCAAGAGTCTTGACTTGAGCTATCGGTACAGCAATTTGAACGCATCGAAAACAATAGACAAAACATTATCCGTTTCACCTAAACTGCTACCTAGCACAATGCCGACGTCACTATCGATGGCTTCAGTATTCACGTCAGGGAAAATAAGTTTTAAAACAGCAATGGGCGTACTTGAGACAATCAGCAGCCTTGAAATGAGTCACCGATACAGCAGTTTTAAGACATCGACGTTTTTGTTTTCAACACTACAATGGCAGCTTAAGCCGACAACTGTATTCTCCACGTCATTGTCTTCCAGCAAAGAACTGGAAGTTTCTTTGAATGGACATCGAACTTACAGTAAATTTAAGGGGTACTCGCGAGCGAACACACTAACACCATCGATAAATATAGCTCTGAATAAATATAGCTCTGAATACATCTACAGACTAACCCTACAGGCGTCTACCACAATTGGTCGAAACATCTATGGTTATCACTTGCAACGTTTATCCAACTCTTTGCTTACAACTAATAATTTAATTGGAAAATTGCTAAGAATTTCATCAACAACTTCATCAGTTAATCAGATTCTTGGTAAATCATTGTACGAGGGCCCGCTTTCTTCTGATACCCATGCACCGCTTCATACCAGCAGTGTTCAAAGTGATCTCCTAACTAACACATCAGAAACAGCAAGGCTGATCTTTCCTTCCAAAGTTTCAAAATTTGAAAGTGTGAAGACGACGATTCCTTCAATCCCACAGTCATCGCTGAGGGAGTTCGAAACTTTGCAAGCACAGACGCCTTTTGATTCTACGGGTATCTATTCATGTGTTAATGATTTAAACAGTTTTACACAATCATCAATAGCAACAAACTTTGAAAATGTCTGGAATGAAGAAGAAAAAGCCAAACTGACCACATGGCAATATGAAAAATTTATTCCTCTTCTTTCCCGAACGAAGTCATTAAGTTCTTTAGTATCAATTTCAAAATCGAGAGTGCTAGAGACCGTGAAACTAACTAAAACAACTTCCATATTGTCATCATCATCATCATCAACATCATCATCCTCGTCCACGTCTTCGTCATCGCTATCGCCATCATCACCATCACCATTATCATCTCCATTATCACGATCACCACCATCACCATCCCCATCGCCATTTCCATTATCATCACATTCACAATCACCATCATCACTATCACCATCACCATCGCCATCAACATCACAACCACCACCACTACCACTACCATCACAATCCCAATTATCATCACCAGCACCATCATCATTACCACCATCGCCATCTTTATCAGCATCACCACCATTACAATCTCCATCACCATCACCATTGCCATCGCCATCGCCATCACCATCGCCATTGCCATCACCATCATCACTATCACTATCACCATCACCACTACCATCAACATCACCATCACCAACATCACCATTGCCATTGCCATCGCCATCGCCATCGATTTCGCCATCGATATCGTCTTCGTCTTCGTCTTCGCCAGCACCATCACCATCACCATCGCCATCAACATCACTATCACCACCACCACCATCACCATCGCCATCGCCATTATCATCACCATCACCATTATCACTATCACTATCACCATCGCCTTCACCATTATCGCCATCATCACCACAATCATCATCGCAATCATCACTATCACAATCGCAATCAACATCACCATCCCCATCACCATCATCATCATCATCACCATCATCATCGCCATCACCACCATCGCCATCACCATCACCATCACCACCACTACCGTCATTATTACCGTCACTATCGCCATCTTTATCACCATCACCATCGTTACCATCCCCCGCACGATCACCGTCACCATCGCCATCACCATCACCATTATCATCACTGTCACCATTATCATCAGCATCACAGCCACCATCACAATCACTATCACCATCGCCATCAACATCACCATCACCATCACCGCCATCGTTATCGCCAACCTCATCACCATCACCATCACAATCACCATCATCATCATCATCCCGATCAAGATCACCATCACCATTATTATCACCATCACAATCATCACCATCGCTATTTCCATTATCATCACAATCACAATCACCATCAGCATTATCACCATCACCATCACCATCGCCATCAACATCACCATCACCATCACCATCACCACCATCGCAATCGCCATCGTCATCTTCATCGCAATCTTCATCGCCATCGCCATCCTCATCGCCATCGACATCCTCATCCCCATCGCCATCTTTATCGCCATCGCCATCGCCATCGCCA
>JANSTQ010219953.1:15569-26437 GCA_026167885.1 Bergia puertoricense | reverse complement strand
AGATACCGTATCAGCCAACTCCCTTCCTAGATACCGTATCAGCCAACTCCCTCCCTAGATACCGTATCAGCCAACTCCCTCCCTAGATACCGTATCAGCCAACTCCCTTCCTAGATACCGTATCAGCCAACTCCCTCCCTAGATACCGTATCAGCCAACTCTCTTCCCAGATACCGTATCAGCCAACTCCCTTCCTAGATACCGTATCAGCCAACTCCCTTCCCATAATCAAAACCAAGCTGGACAATTATTTTTAATTTATGCAAACATTTAGTAGATTTTATAAACTTTGTAACTAAATTTTAAGCTTCTTAAGTGATTGTAAATATTTTGTATTTCTTACGATACAATTGGTGTGATGTCTCTGATCTTACTGACTTAATAAAATGTAAATATATTTAAAAACATTTTTAGAACTACCCCTACTTTGTGAATGAATTACTCACCAAGGTGATGTGGAACAGTCTTACCGCAATGTTTCGCATTTCATTTGTTTATACTGTAATAAATAGTATGGAGAACTACTCTGAAATTTGCACTTTTTAGTGCTTTTGATTAGTGTAGTTTCGACGCGGTTCCATAACCATGCAACAAAGACAAAAAACAAGGAGTTATCTTATTTTGATTCTGACAGGAAATCTACTGCTTCTCTGTTATCAAGGCACTGTGAAAATCACAAGATATCCAGGTTAGACAACCGAATGCTTTCAATAAGTGGCCCAGATCAGATTAAGCTACCTGTGGGTTGTACTTCTTGTTAATTTATTATTATATTATTCTTTGAATACAATTGAGATTTGAAAAAACTTGTTTAAACTGACGCTTTCTCAACCTTGATACGGAAATTCTTGGGGCCGATTACTTTTAACACAGCTGGTTTGTCACTTGGCTGTTTATAACAGTCCTGTACTTTCACATTAATTCTATAAAAATCATAACAAATGTGACCTACTTGTGTCGCTTTACAGAGGTTTAAAATAATTTGCACGCACTCACTTATAACCCTTTACAGATATTTTACGATTTTCGCAGTTTGCCCGACATATACCAATTGCAGTTTTACAACTTTTTCTTAAAAAAAAACTGCTGTGAAACTCGGTTTTTACAACTTTTTCTTAAAAAAAACTGCTGTGAAACTCGGTAAAATTGCCACAAATCGTAAATTTTTGAAAGTCTGATGATTCTAATAAACTGTCTACTTCCAAATTATAAACTCAGTTTCGCAGTTAAAAAGAATCAGTATTTCAATGAAATATCTGCCGTTAAATGTATTTTACATACATTTTTAATAGCCCCGAAAAAATGTGTAAGTTTATGAAATCTCTATAAATGTTAAACTACAAACATTTCAAAACAACGTAGGGATTAGATTCAGTTTTCCAGTGTTAGGAGAAACTAGTTTATCAGTCAGTTTGAGATACTCTTAAATCCACGTATGTACGTATATTTGTCTGTCTGTCTGTACGTATATCTGCATTATGTATGTATGTACAGGGATGGAAACTAACCTTTTCAAGCACTGGCCAGCCGGTCCGGTAGCAAAAGGAATCCACCGGCCCGACAAACATTTTACCAGCCCGTAAGTTTTAAAAGTTTAAATCGTGTTTATTACTTTGATATGTATTTTAAATGTGCCAAAGTCAAAGGTGACGCTTTCCTTATCCTGCAATGAACATCTATTAATAAACTAAATACGGACTTGTATTTTAGAGAGATTTGGACAACCCATAGCAGTCAGAAAGGAGGAAAGTAGAGATTGATTCTACCTCAATTATTGTTTTGTAATCAATGTATTCGCCGATTGTGCAACAATTTTGCGTATAGCAAACTTAAGACATTTGCATGTGGAGCGATTATGCTGCTCCAAACTCAAGTGTTGTACGCCCTCACTCTTTGTCTTTGAATAAGAAGTTTCTCGCAAGCTGCGAATATCTAATCAACTCAGTTCACATGTTAAGAAAATTTAAGATATTCTCAGATCATTGTTGTGATCGCCGTATTGAATCATATATTAGATTGTCGCGCAAGTTCTCGTTGCAAGGTTTAAATTGAATATACCGTGTTATGAGCAAATCGTTAATAGATTTAACTGTAGTAAGCCAAGTTGATGTAGCTGCTCTTTCTGTTTACTCGCGCACTAGACTGTCGCATAGGTTTTAACTGTAAAATTTGAAGTAGAAATTTCGCGTACTGAGCAAAATCTTTTCAGCAGAAGTTGTACTCAATATCATTCGCGCGCTGAATGACCAAAGTAAGGCTGCTCGTGTTTTGCGATACATATACATGGACTTCGCTCGCTGCGAAAAATTTCGCGCGAAATTGAAAACTGCAGTCCGTTTTGAAATCAAGTCTATTTTGAAACCGACAGTTGTTTTATATGGCTATGATTTATTTCATGCAAGTATTTAAATAGAGTTAAGCCTTGGAATATTTTTTTTCTTTGTTTATTCTGGAAATTGTCTAAACACAAGTAAGTTTAACTTTTCTGTAAAACCTACAGGCCAGGCGGGCCGGTGCTTCGTGAAATTTACCGGCCCGACGTAAAATTTGGCGGCCACTGGCCGTCGTTAGTTTCCATCCCTGTATGTATTATGTATGACTCTTGGTTGATCACAGAAGCTGAGGAATACGCCCAGCACTCAGATCCCAAAGTGCGAGAAGGCGCTACGCTGGACGACGTCATACTGTGTGATCAAGAAGCCAACCCTGTCTACAGACACAACGTAGAGACTCTGATGGGATCTCACGTGAACCGAACTGGTCAGTATATAAACACTAGCATGTTAAAAAGTAATGTGCCAAGTGCTTTTGTAGACTCACAACCAAAAAGTGTCGTTTATCTTATAAAGTGCGGGGCCGTTAACCGTCTGCGTCAAAAACTCGGTTGAGATGGAATGGATGAAACGATATTGTCTTTCTGGTCAATTACCAAAACATTTTGCATTTGATCAACTTAGAATTTTAACATAATCTAGGAACAGCAACGACCTGCTTGATAAAATCATAAGCCCTTTTTTATTCTTTTACTTCTCAGTGTTTCTATCCATTGGTGTTCCGTCCATCTCACGCCGTACTGCCAAGAGTAGGGCCTTTTATCTCAACTCTACCCTCACGTCCCTCTTCACCAATATTCACCCGGATGATGTTAATGACGTCATTATAGTGGTCTACCTGGCTGACTTTGAGAAACAGACACGTGATAAGATTTGTAAGTATCTTCACGCAAAGTTCCAAGCCTTTATAAGTAACGGCAGACTGCGTGTGATCGAGGCTCGGACGTCTTTCTACCCTCCCTTGTCGGGACTCGCGCGCACCTTCGGAGACTCTTCTGATCGAGTGTTCTGGCGCTCCAAACAGGTCATGGATTACGTGTTTCTGATGAGGTACTGTGAGAACTTGTCACGCTATTATCTCCAGCTGGAAGACGACGTCACGAGTGAGGCAAATTACACACGAGTTATTCGTCAGTTTATTCAGACGAGACAAGCGAAGTGGCCGTGGCTCGAGTTCTGTTCTTCTGGTTTCATTGCCAAACTGTTTCGTACCGAGGACCTTGGTATATTTACTCGGTATTTTTCATTGTACTATCATGATATACCCTGCGATGGGTTATTGTGGCTTTCGCCACTTTGGAAAAACAAACCACAAGGTTTGAATATTCTTTACTCTCCAGACATCTTCCATCACACCGGAACGCAGTCCTCTCGGCTGACTTACGAGAAAAACTGAACAACATTGCCATGCACAATAAATATTTGTAAACTGTCTCTTTTTAAATACGCAATGATTGTGCGTAGAAGTGTATACGTTTTAAAACCCCTATACTGGTATTCCATAAAGTCTTAGAAAGTGAAACACGACATTGAAAACCTTATTCACAGCTAAAGTACAACACCACGTTAACTGACATTTTTGTGTTTCAAGACTTGCTGCTAAGAATGGAACAAAAAGCGATGTCTACACAAATATTAATATTTGGACTGTCATAAAGCATTACAGTCAAAATCCGCTGAACTTATAGTCAGTTTTTTATGATGAAATCAATACGTCATATTTACAACTCATATTCTTTTATGTGCATTTTTTTAAGAAACTCATTTCAGCGTCTTGTCAAACAACTAGTGCAGCTTTTTGTATTTTTGCTCATTGTACTTATGGACAGTCATACCTAGTTGAGAAGAAATCAAAATTGTTACGCCTTGTTTTTGAATATTGTAATTGGTAAAGTTCTTAATATCTGCTCAGCTGCCAAGTTATTATATTGCTTATTGAAAGTAGTGTACTCTTTGCGAGTGCTAACTTTACAGAACTTTTGGAATTTTGAGCGACTTTGTTAGTGCAGGCAACTTCGAGCAACTTTTGGCTTTGGGAGGTTTTTCACTGTTATTCGTTATTCGAAAATCATTTCGTTGCCTAACTACTTTCTATGTTTTACTAAAAATGTCTTTTTATTAAACTGATTAAATTTAAGTTAGCTAAAGTTTAGAAGAAGCTCTGGTTAACTGAGATTTGTTGCTATTGTAACTTGACAATACACATTTTAGAACAAAAAGCTGCTAAGATTACAGTTTGAATCTAAATACTAAAGGGTGTCAATATTTTAAAATACCTTTTAAAGGAAGCTCTATATAGAAATAGATGATAAAAATATCACTTGAAGGGTCTCTTTCAAGGCTTTGCGCATGCTCAAGATTTTATTGACAAGAAAATCATTTCAGGCTAAAATATCTATAAACAGACTTTGTTCAGATACCTGATGACACACCATAAATTTGCAATTTCAGCGCCATGGCATTCTTTTGAACAAAAATGAAATAATTCAACTGGCCGAATATACTGGGAAATAGCCTCTAAAATGTCGTTCGTAGTGAGCAAAATACACCGAGAAATGCTCTCAGAATGCAGGAATGGTATTCTAGACAAACAAAAACATTCAAAATTTTCCGGAGTGGGAGGGGGGGGGGAAAGGGGGATGCCTCCGGACCCCTAGAAAGTTCGCGCTTTCGGCGCTTGCAAAGACACTATTCTTTGGGGCCCCTTCAACAATAACTGAAAAGACATTATGCTAAAATTGTGATGTTTCAAAACGTTTTTCTTCAGTTTCTTGACGTAAAGTAACTGAAATGCAGACACTTTACCTTAAACTTAGAACGCATCAAAAAAAGATCTTCTAGCAACGCAGCAAGAGATGAAAGGTTGTAGTTTCTAAACCTTGCGTACTTCACGTCAGCGCGTTGTGTTCCAGCATCATACATTGACAACAAACATAAGCAATGTGTTGCTGATTATTTGTTCACAAGTAATAGTTCATTTCTTATCGCAAACCTCCACTGGCCCCATTTTTGTTAGCGTAAAAACATTTTTTCGTCCAGACCGATCGAACAAATTTCTGTTTTACAAGTTCTTCTATATTCGCTAAACATTAGTTAAGCCCATTTTAATAGAAACATGAAACTGTAACTAAACAACATGTTTATCAGCAATTATTGTGTGAGGAAACTAGCTACATTGATAACAGATCAGTAGAGAGACAGTTAAACAGGGAGGCAGTCGAGTAAAAGGGTGTTTTGTGGGGGACACTTAGATCAACGAACTAGGAGTAAACTAACTAACTTACACAATATTTATTTTAACACAGTAAAATCACCAGTATTGTACTTTTGTATTAAGAAAAACTACAAAAAATATTTTCATCATGATTGCCGTTTGGGAATCCGATGATAAAAGTGTTTCGTCGTTATCTCTTGTATATCGACGAACACATTCACTTTCCTTTGTCTTCTTTGGATATTTTTTCCAAAGTAGTGCTCAGATGTTGCTTAAAACGCGCTTCAAGTAACAAATGTCCACTGAAGTTTAAAGAAGAGTCCACATTAACAAATTGTGTCCCTGTTTTTATTGACAAATTATTAAGATTACAAACGATTTCTGAAATAAACTATTATTACTAAATTTGTGTACGAGTCCCTTTCTTGCGGATTATGAAAGAAACGATCCCGTGATATTGTCAAGGGACTGAGGCTGAACATCCCGGTGGCTTCCCGGGTGATAGTAGCGATAAAGTCCCGGCACACGGACACGTGACACCAACAAACCACTGTTAAGGATTCTGTCCACCACATGCCAGTCTCCTTCTTGACTGGTTAAGCTCTCGTCCAGTTCTGAATAGACACAATTTGTTAGGACGAGAAGAACAAGAGAAAGAGAACAAAATGTTCCAACCTTAAATGCAAAGTTGTTTTGTATGACAGTTTCAAGAACTGCATAGGTTGCCCAATGAATCGTGTTAACACAATATATTTTAAAATTTATTTGAAGAATCAGTTTAACTCCTCTCCCACCCAAGAACACCAAGAAAGCTACTCTTGTAATGACTCCAAATTGTAATCTCACCCTCATACTAAGACCATTAAAAACAGAATGGTTAATATATCGGGATTTTACGGTATTCATCTTCTACTGTTACGTGTCCAAGACAAAAAAGAAATGTATATGTAAGTCTACAACGACGAATATACTTGCCTCCCATTCTGTCCCAGTCCGATTTATGTAAACCGATTACATCATATCCGTTGCTGCACCATTTTCCTTCCGGTTTTCCCATATTTGGATAATAACCACACTCCAAGTTGTAGGCAACCGGAATGAAAGCCAACCGTTTCTCAATGCACCGCTGTGGTGATTAAAAGAATCCCTCGTTAGCTCAGCTAAATTTGTTTCGTAATTCACCATAACTCGCATACACGATTTATGCAGGCTCGTTGTTCTTAATTTTGGAACCGTAATGTCAGCCTATTTCTAGAACTGACAAAAAATTTCTAGATTAATCCCCAAAATGATCCCAAGACTAATACTGTAGTCTTTTTAAATAATAAACTATAGCCTGAATTTTGAGCCATCTTAACAGCATCAATGTATAGTTAGTGTTTAGGCTGCTCGATAAACTGAAGTTTAGAGGATAAAACATTATTTCAGTCATCATTTCAAGAGGTTGCAATTGTTCCTATGCTTATAAACATCAGCTTGGGATTGTTAATTTCATCTTTCTTGTTTGGTAGTTATTACCTATAATAAATTGTCCTTATCAATTTGTTCTTATAACTTGTGCAGAAGTAATCCCGTCATCTTATTACACTTCTCCACCTTCGACAAATTTTTTAGAACAAAAATTATCGATAGTACATAACTTTCTTTTGTTCATCCAACTGTTTTTTTTTCTCTCATGGTTGGTCTAGAAAGATAATGAACCTAAAACAGCAATTGATTAATGTTTTAACTACCAAAGACTGAAAGAAAATTAACTTATTCTTGTAATTTTCAGTGATTCAGTTATACTTTTAAAAAGCCTGGGGACCCTTATTCATTATCACTTACTTTTCGGGTCTCTTCGAAGATTCCATCCGGGAAATGAATATGTAAGTCGGTTAACAGTACAATGTTACGAGAGTTATCAACCAATCGTAATCCCGCATTAACTGCACGTGACCTGGAGAATGTACCATCCAATTTCACCACCTGGTACTTGGCTAATGAATCCTCCAGGTTAGCGGTCAGGTTAACATCCATGAGGTTTGAGTGTACAATAATGACATTTGTGTATACCTCAAGAGAGCTCTCCACCACTTGATCAATTCTTTTAATGAACAGACGCAACCACGACAGCTCAGTGTTAACAGGGAGAATGACGTGTATCATGGCGTCTGCCCGCCAGATTAATCCCTTGGGGGTGCACATTCGAGTCTTGTTGTGTCCAGTGCTGCTAAAATGCACGTATTCAACAACTCGCTCAGGATACTCCAAGCCATCTGTGTCAAACTCTAGCTCCATCAAATAAACAGTGCCGTTTGTAGAAGCCGTTGGCAGTGATTCAAAGTTATGGATTCTCCTGATAGTGTATCTACTGCAATATCAAAAAAAAGTAGGGAATGTGAACAGATTTCATGATGTCTGTGCTAAGGAACAAATTACTCCCTAGATAGCATCTTTCTGCCTTCAATAATCACTGTAAAATATCTTCCTAAACATTAGACACACTTTGACAGTGGTCTTCAATCCTCTTGAAGATAAGAAAAACATTCCTCTCAGTTTCACAAAACAGCTATTTATTTAGTGGTCTTGCTTATCACCTGGTAACCGTAACACCTGTCTCTATTTATTTAGTGGTCTTGCTTATCACCTGGTAACCGTAACACCTGTCTCTATTTCAAACTGTCTTTCAAACCTTTTATTTTGCTGAATGCAACTTGAGGTAAAATAGCAGTATGCTGTCGATGGTATGTTAAGATAATAAGATAAATCCTCGCATATTTTTAAATGCCCCCCCCCAATCCCCGCCGCGTTGAAAATGCACGACTGACCTCGGATAAACGTTCTCCAAAGCCTTCATGTACAAGTTAACAACTGCTGTCACTCTTCCGCCCAGTTGTACATTTCTTTGTCGAGTCCAGGCCCCTCTGTACTGGGTTACGCTCTGTCGTATGACCGTGTGACCATGGAAACGAAAAACATGGCTTTTGACGTAAGACTCAGTTCTGTGCTTACATACGGGGACTGCTTTTTTCCTTATCCAATCAGTCAGAAGAGCCACATGGAAGAATTCGGGCCCAGGCTTCGTCAAATGGTCTCCAGAAGAGTTTCTATGGGTGTCTTCTCGCAAAATCTGCTTTGGCATTTCTCTGAGTTGACGGGTGGCGGAAAGAAACTCCCGGTCGATTACCTTAAAGTTGTGTTCACCTGGTGTGATCCACTGCAGCTCCACAAAGTCAAGTTCCTGCCCCTGATAGTGTAAAATTTCCATTGGGTATTTTATCCCATTAGTAAGAAAAACATCCTCCGATGTTTGAGATTTAAAACGAATCTCTCCGCTCGGCGCACTCCCGATTTGATCTCTTGATGATACAGACACCAAAAGCCTCAAATCATCAACACTGTGTGTGTCGCTGAGCCAAAACTCTGAGTTATCATCCGAATAAATAACAAACTTATAAAACCCAGTGACTTTCGGCCACAAATACCCGTAAAGCCGCTGACCGTAATTGTCTTTATTGAGTTTACTGTACGTTCGTGAGGTGAGCCTTCCGTCATCCGGGAAAGCAGGGAAAAGTGGCGAGTTGAATAAATGTTGCATAGTATCTCCGCAAACGTAATTCCAGACATCCACAGTTAACATCCCATCAAGTTCCTCAGGATGTTTTGATACTGTCCTTTCGTCTTTACTCGCCTCTTTTACCAGTTGTTCGTAAAAAGGGTCGCCGTGTTTGGCAGCAATACCTCGTGTTTCTCTATAGTGAGCCTCGTTCGAATGCTTGCTGGACTTAAATATTGGATCATTGTGGATCCTGGTAACATGAAGTAGCAAAGCAACCAGTCCAAACACGGACATAATATTAAGTACGCATTCAACAAATAACCAAAACTTCTTTTTCGTGTTCAAGAGCCGCATGGAGTTCATCAGTAATTTAACGTGGACGCTAAAAAAAACCTGAAATTGAAATTCAGGAAACTCATCAACGTTTTATAACAAATTTGAAACGATAATTTCACCTGCATAAAAGGAAATCGTATATTTAAATATATTTGAAATGTTATTGCAACTGGTCAGTGAATTTGGCCAGACTTCAGAAATATATTCACGCAAAAACGAGGAACGACTCTTGAAAATAGGACAAAATCAACGCTATCACACAATACAGATTTTGCTATACAAGGACAAATAGTCTGTGCTTGTAGAGCGACTTCGACTGTTTTCTGGTTTTATTTATATTCCACGCAAATGAGTATTATTTACAGATAAGAATATAAACTCAATTACTGACGAAAAAGTTCAATCTGGTATAAAACAAATGTTTTGCTACAAAACATTTAACGGGGAAGAACTTACCAGTACTTTTATCCTTGATGTCAAATGAAGAATTTTAAATAAGAGTAGATCTTTCGTTAGTTTGGTATTTTTCGTTCATGCATTAAAAAGATGGAAACAAAAATGGCTTCCATAGAAACACTTTCCTTCTAAGCGGAATTTGAATTGTCTTTTCAATGTTAAACACAAAACCTATACTATTCAGTTGTCCTCGTGGCTTGTTTTGATACAATGGACAAACTTAAGCATTTTTGAGAAAATATGTTTAAGGAATAAAAAATAACAAAGCTTAAAATGGAGCCATAAAATGTTTTATGTAGATTCTTAATAAACTAATGGTTTTATCCACTTCATCATTTTTATTTGACAGAATAAAGAATGTGATTTCGGTGCAAACTTGTTTTTCCTGTGTCAATTACATTTCTATCTGTAGTTTTATATTAGTTCTAGTTTTATGTAACTTAAAATATTGCAATAGTCTGCGTAAGTATACAGATAAATGTTAAATTTGAAATTTCTATTTGAAAAGCTCTATGTGGATAGACTTGTAAAATCTATTTGTTTGACGCCACGTGTATCAATAATAATCTGCGCCACAGTCTTGTCTTCGAATCAGTTTGTATTCTTTTTTTTGTTTTGTTTGATTATTTTCTATTTTTGGTTTACGACTGTTTATAAATATAATATATTATATATTAAGGCAGCCTTAAAAGCCAAAAGATCCGAGGTTTCTTTTTAGACTACCTGCCACCTTGAAAACTGCATGTACTCCTAATATTATCATCTGTAATTCAGAAATGAACTTTGATTTGAAAAGTATAGTATATAGTATAGTATAGTATTAGCATAGTATAGTGTAGTATAGTATAGTATAGCATAGTATAGTATAGTATAGTTTAGTTTAGTTTAGTTTATAGTATCGTATCATATCACATATTATAGTGTATTAGGAGTATAACATGATATAGTATGGTACATAGTAAGGGCTGTCAAGTACAGGATAATAATA
>JANSTQ010219953.1:0-11122 GCA_026167885.1 Bergia puertoricense | reverse complement strand
AACTGAACATTTGCAAAGCCACAACTTTTTACTTTTCAGAGAAAGGCGATCTAATAAGATTTGCGCAAAATCAAAGATTGATTGCAATTGAACAAAAATCACGTTTACCTTTTAAATGTGAGTTCATGATGTTTCCTTTGGGCTTGGGCCTTGTTTCTCTTATCGTACTAGCACTGCGCAGACGGCACCTGCACCCAACTGACTCAGAATAATAACACTTGTCTCTTGTTTATTCTTTCTTCAATATCAGTTCCGCAAGAAGCTCTGTTCGCTGATATCTCAAACTACACAGTTTCTCGATAGATCGTCACAGTTCATATTACCCAAACTATAGACAAGAAAACCAATAAACAGTTTGACTGCTACCGAGTTTAGTTTTTCTTTACACTAGGATACCCGTTGGAAAACTGGTAAATGTTTGGTGGCCAGTTATATGTCGACTGTAAACGATTTTCTTCTACTACTCGTTGCATTAGACACAACTATGAAATGGAATAATAAAAATGAACATAGCTTGTCTTGATTTATATTGGAGCGTCGCTTTAGCAACGAACTATTGGTAGAAATATTCAGGCGGACAGCTTGGAACGGACGGTAATTAAATGTTTGTTTCGCTTGGTCGCATTTCAAATACATTGGTCAGATTTTTGTAACAAAACATGATTGTTTATTATCTGAAAAAGAGATCCTTTACAAACATATATAAACGAGTCTACGCGTCTGATTGTACGTGTACGTAGACATGTGTTTGTGTATGCGCCATGTGTGTGTGTTGTGCGTATGTCTACGCTTAAGTCTGTGTGTATGCATGCATGTGAACGAGTACATGTACTCGACGTGTCTACACATAATATCTGCCTGCGCACGCGCGCGTATATATGTTTGTGCGCGTATGTGTGTACTTATGCGTATGGCACGCGTGTGTGTGTATGTGCTTGTGCGCGAGTGTGTGTGTGTGTGTATGTGTGCATACGTGTACGAAGTTAAGAACTTTCTACTACGCAAAGTATGGTTAACTGTATTTTTTCTATTTTTGTGAGCGGCATTTGCAGTTTTACGTAATAAAAATACTGTTTTTAATTTAATGAGATAGTGAACATTTAAACTATCCCACACAAACAAATAACTTCGCAGTTTCAGAAACGCAACAAGTTTTTTAAACATTTTATTCTCTAAGTCTTAAAATTATTTCTTCAATATTCCACTACCGCAGTTGTTAGCTCTCTCTAAGGCCTTTGTTAGAAAATGCAGAATATCCCTCTTTGGTAAATCTTGCTCCAAGTTCTGAAATGACACAGGTCTCGTGTATGTAGCATTATAATCAAAATGCTTCCAAAAAAAATCTGAATTATCTTGAGCTCGTTGCTCACCATATATTCTCCCAATATCCGTCCCCTGGAGTCGAACTATTTTGTCTTCCAGTTGCATCATACGTATAATTGTCGGTATCGCTATATCCATAAAAACCTGATGCTTCTGGAAAATCGAAGACAGCCGCTCATAGAGAAACGAAAACGTTCTGGGAAGAAAAATGACATTGGTACATGATCGATAACAGCGGTATGATCCGCGACCGTTCCACAACAACGCGTTTAACGAGTTCTCGACATCCCACATCCGCTGGTTATTTCTTTTCTCTCTCATTTGGAGTTTGTGTAACTCGTTCTGATGTACCAGCTCTTTGTAAGCGTTCTCACAAGCCTGAAGGCCCCACGGAGTGAACCACCAAATCCACTGATCACGTACCATAGAAAACAAGAATTGATCACCGAGATTTTCCCAACTAGTCCAGATTCGTGTGCGATCAAGATCAGCGATCTCCCACAAGTTTAGAAAAGTGTCGTCTTTGATCAACAAGTATCCGCTAAACCGCAAGAAACGGCGCGTCGCAGCTGCCAGGCACTCATAAGCAAGTAGTCCATGCTTAAGTGGGATTACTATCAGCTGATAATCTACGTCCGAAGGCGCATCAGACGAACCGCAGAAAATGATGCTGGAAAAGTACTGCCCATATATCGACTTTAACAGCGGTATTTGAGCGTAGGACTCCGACTTCAGCACAGCTACAACTAACAAAATATCCATGAATCTGTCTTTGAAGCAGAATTGCGTTGGAAATGCTGACCCTTGGTTGACTATAGAATGTGTATCGATGGCAGTAAGCCATTGATGGCGCGACCTATTGTTTGTTTCTAAAGAAAAATGGAAAAGGATTTAGGTCAGTTAAGATTGAAGCAATAATAAATATAATGCTAATAATAATAATAATATTAATAACTATATATTTGACACAGAATTCAGAAAGATGGAAAATATAAGAAAATAAAAATAATGTGGTAATAATAATTATTTTAATAATAATCAGTTTCAAATAATCTCACAGTTCATCTAAAATACTTATTTGAATGTTACTACTAAAGTTCTAACGATTGTCAAGGTTAAATTGGCCTGATTGGGGACTGTTCATAGTAACTGAGTCGAGATTAATATACAGCTTTGAAGCTGAGTAAAATAGAAAGATCCGTAATCAGATTCACGACGATATCATGAACATACGTAACTCAGAGGATTACTGCTACTGAAGTCAGTTGTGTACGTCCATGTTACGAGAGAAAAGGCTACTAAAATAGGGTACACAGTTAAGAACTTGTAATTTCATTTGACTCAATGTTACTGATTCAAATTTAAAAGAAAATCCTGGCAGTTTTCAGTGGTCAGTCTCGAATTTAGTTGAAAAAATATGTTTCTCTCTTCAGAACCAGTAGATTTTACTGAACATGTGAATGAATAGATAAACGCAATTGACATATAATTGTTTTTTATTTTCTTGTGCGAGCCACGATCATATAAACAACACTACAAATTTCTGAATAACAACAATTGTGTCATCATTTCATGATAAATGTTCAAACTTTGATAATGTAACAATAAAACTGGGAGTACACGTTATCAATCAAAAGACAAAAAAGGAAAACTTTGTAATGATAAGATTTTGCAAGGGCCTTTTCAGTGTCGTGCTATAAACATAATTTATAAGGATTAAAAATCCCAACTGGCGCGAAGGCTGGCCAGAAGGCTATAATTGTGCTGTATACACCAGCGTGGCCGGCGGGCAGCAAAATTGTACTCGGGACCTCCGGGTAAGGAGTCAGCGCTTTAAACCGCTCTGTCAATAAAGTATTCTATAATAGTATTCTTACCTTTTCGAAGAAGGAAAAGGATTGTAAACATTGAAGCTACCACCATGGCGTAAAACAACAAGCGGAGACTTAATAGAGAGCTCAAAGCCATTCCAAACCAAAACAAACTTGTTGAGCATATGCACTTAAGGCTCAAGTAAGACAAACAAGGGTATTTCGAGATCACATCATCGGTTCAGGTTTAAATTTGTAGCGTAGATTTGAAGACGCTTATCCAAACGTGTGGTAACTAACAGCCACTGCGAATCCATTATCTTGAAGTAGGAAGTACAACTACGCAGGCGCACAGATTACCAGCCATTCCACCAGTATGTTGTCTATATTGTTGACTGAACGACCACAACCTGACAATTAGTTACCAGTTAATATATTCGTAGTTCTATTCAGTATTTTTGATTCGAGTCCGAATAAATCCTAAAAGACATCGAATTGAGCTGCATATATTAAAGAAACTTCCTCATTCAGTCGAGTTTAGAGGTTCGTATCGGAAGGGGTGTACTGTCCAAGCCTTACAACCGTCGCCCTATTTCAGACTTCTAACCCTATTTTTGACGAACATGAAGAAATCAGTCAACTTTTTCAAACAAATCGCGGAACAAATTGAAAAAGAATTTTATGGACCACCGAATCTGTTCGAAAACCATATCATTTTTCAGTCAAAACTACCCTATTTAGGGAGAAATCGGCCCGAAAGCTGTACCCCAGTACGGGAGATAAATAACCCTACAGTCATTTAGGTGAGTACCCTTCGGGTTCTAAATATGGAACTGAATATGCGCTTGCACATGAAGTAGCTAAAAACTGTACTACCCGGACAATCAAATATTCTTTGTTTCTTTTGGTTAAATGTTTGCAAACAAAATTAACTACAGCAGCTCCTAAAGCTTAAACGGAACCAAACGTTAAACGTTCATAAGGTCGGCGCTTATCTCCGGTTCCCCGTGGTGTTACTGAAGCGAATGAGAGTCGGTGACTCCCCCTGGACAGGACACTAATCCATCGCATGTTAGGCCCCAGCAGAAGCTGGTACTCGGTTATACAGCTATTAGTACAGCTGAGTCGAGTGGAACAAGCAGAGAAAAGTACCTTGCACAAGCACAAAACTAACAACCTTTGGATTACCAGTCAGACCACTCGACTGCAGTTCCTAAAGGGCAATGTATTAAACATGAACGCGATCGCTAAATCAGTTCATAAACCTTAAGTTTTATTATCTAATGAATTAACTGTTTTAACTGATTTCCTTGTTAATGGCTGAAACATTACAAGTAAAACACTGGAGCAGTTTAAACTGTGGTTATGTTCTAAGGCAACATTTGTTAATCAGCGGTTTGTTAAAGATTACGTTTGTCACATAATAAATCATCCGGGTATGTTGATCCTATTTTGTAAACCATGCCAACGGGTCAGTTATTTTAACAAACAAACAGATAAGCTTTTTAGAAACGCTAATCGAGGTGCAAAAACAAAGTTCAGACATGTATATTCATAGAGAAAGTTATGTATCTGTAAATTTTCCTAGCGGCCTTCAGCAATGCTGGTGTTTACTACCAGTAGAAATACTTTTGCTAGGAGTAAATGTAAGGTTCGCCGAGTTTGTAAAAGAGATTCTGTTTTATTAATTAAGCAAACTTTTATAGAAATTGGATTTACAGGCCTGGTTTTTTTTAAAGGCACGGCTTAACTATTGGGGAGAAACTTCAATAGTACTTCAATAGTATGTCAAAAGTACCCGTCACTTCATCATTGAAATTCAAACAAAATATAAACATTACCAGTCTCTAATGAGTACAATTTTAGAGTCATATGTCCAACTGAACTGTGTTTTGTGAAAGTGTGACATCTATTCGGCTAGCGTCTGCTCGGAGTTGGCGACATTTTGATCAAAAAGCCCCGAGTTCAGGACCTTGACTACTCGATCTTGATAACCGCGCCGCGCCAAAGTCCCGCGCAGATGCCCGGCAGTTTCAATTTTTGTAACAAACTCGAAATCCTTTCTTTTTCTTTGCATCAAAAATTTTCAGCGCATATTCACGTGGGTAAATGGTCACTGCTGTCGTCTGCACTGGTTCGAACGATATGATCTAAAAAAATATATATGTCGGGGAAATGTGTTTAAAATCAAATTAATAAAAAACATTCTGTGCAAAGTTTGCTAAGAAACACAAGCACATTCTACAAGTACTTGTTGACTGCGGTGATATTTCCCTAAAAGTTGAAGAGTCCCATTACTTCTGATCCGCCGGACAATCTACCCAATACTCATCTTGATTTTGTTTTTGTTTTTACAACGAACGGAGTCTAACACTTTTAAAGAGTTGAATTTGTTTGTGTTCTGTCAACACGCTTAGTTACCAGGCTGTTAGCGCAAGTGGGCCCGTTAAATGAGTGTGTTATCGCCTGCAGGTGAAATGACAACAGCGACAACCTGTTGATTCGAGTTTATGTATAAACTAAGAGTGTGCTTCAGTAAAATGTGGAATAAAATCCCTTCAACAAGAAATGTGCTTCTCTCGAAATATACAAAATAAGCCCAGTGTTTGTTTTAAGTACATCCTAATCTTTAATTCGGATAATCGGTTTGGTTAATTACTGCTTGGAAAGGGTATTCAGAAATCCTCCGAACGTATTCCTGTTACGGAATACCGTCAATTACACGAATACACATATGGACTTTTATTACAATTTTACAGTTTTATATAACATACTTCGCAGTTCCATGGTCATGTATAAATGTATTTAACTAACAGTTTTGTATTTTCCCAGCATTCAGTAGTTAAGAAGCGGCTCTCATCTTTATATAAAGTCAATATAAAGCACAGAGTCCTCTCGCATCAGCTACTGAGTGTCACTAAAAGCTTTCTGACTCAAGAATAAGTTAACAAATATATTATCAGTCTAACTATCCCCTCGGTCTTGGAGCAGGCGAATGGGAGGATGTTTGTGTCGATAAATGTTTCAAATTTGAATTGAGCAAAGTGTTCGACATTCAAACCACGAGCTTGCCAAGCCATGACGTAATTATTTACTAAATCACTTCACCACTTTCAAGGGTGTGTGTTTACTGAAACAGAGAGCGAGTTTTCAAATAACTTGACTGTCGCATTATCACGAGGAGCTGGTGGTGTACGAACGAGTTTAGCGGAATTTTTCTCCCATTTTTAGAAACAGCGGCCTCCAGTACTGTTTGCCCATCGAGGTAACCGCGGACCGGGCACAAAACACAGATTTAGTACATCACCCCTCGACACCGCTTGACTATATCTCCTTCCTTCAGGGTTCGATAAACATAAGTTTTGTTTGTGTACACATGCGCGTGTTCTACAGTTGGCCGTGCAATACCATGTGTGTTATTATGTTGTAACCGAGTGTTATCGCCCCGGCACGCATGGAGTTATTATTAACACTAGAAGTGATATTTGTATAACGTCATGTGAGGCAAGACAGAGGATAGCTTTGCCGGCACAGACACTCCACCCGTATTCTGTGTTGGGGGAGGAAAGCGCGCCACGGTTAGGATTACTTCGGAGAAAAATGCCAAAGTCGTTTTTGGTCAAGAAAGTACTATGGAGCAGGAAGAAACCGAACTCGGGCCCCGATGATCGTAAGTACCTGTCTTCAGTGTGATACCAGCTTAGTATCGCCCTACTCCACCCGTTACGTCGACCCGATCTTCTTATCTCGTGGAGCGAAAGTTGTAAACCATTTGTATTTTAAATGTATTTAATCCATTTTCTTCATTCCGTGTGAAAGATAAAAGCTCAGGAAGTACGATAAAAGCGCTAAAAAACTGAAAAAGATAATTTTGTGTGGCCTGTATAACCGGCTGCAAGTCAAGGGTAACGGGAACATCAAGGCCGACTGAACCGCAACAACAATAAAGCGTTCCCATGGAGAAGATAAACTCGCTTTCGCTGGTTTGTCCAACTTCAACTGACTTAGACAGAACACATACGAGATAAATTGATAGGTTTATTGAAAAATGCGAATAAAATTTATCAGAAAAGGATTTCTTAAGTATCATCAGGGCTTGTTGGCGGTTCAAAGTCTCAAATTATCATGACTTCAGTCCACTAGTATGTGGAAAGATTGAAGTCATGTTTGTGCATCAATAATTCATGTTCTCCTTGTCGCTCGAACTACCATAGAAGTAAATACCCTGGGTGATTTTGAAGCATTTTGATAACTTTCTAAAATGAAATTTTTAAAAAATTATCTTCAGAGCCAGATCCTGAACGTTCACCGAACGTGGAAAGAGAAGAGGCAGAAAAACTCGCCTTGGAGATCGACCCAGGTAAGCCATTGTAAACAGTCAACAAGAACCTGTTGAGCAGGTAACCGATTAACGGGACGGAGCTGGCCCAGATTTCAAATCGCACAGTATTCATTCTATGCGCGAGAATACTAAATATCACAAATGATCGAGACTTTCGTTCAACGATGTGTTTTAAACGCGCTTTGGCATTGCGACCTTCTTTTGTTTAGGGTCATTGAATGACTTCTGCAGGGTTGATCCCGATTGTCTCACCAAGGTCAACAAAACTGGCCGAAAACTGTCTTACTACGCATGGCCCAAAAGGTTCCACGAAAAAGCAAACAAATTGATACGACGTCCCTTTTCAGTCCAAAATTGTCAAATTTGCTTATTCGCCCCAGTTAACGTTGTGTTAAGAACTCATATAGTTAGATAACTTGTTTTGAAACCTTTTCACAAAAACTGATTGCAATTTATCTGTACTTGTGTCGGAATTACTGATCAAACACTTGCAGTGACCTTCATCCGTCGATTTCATTTATCGTACAATCTATTTTAAGTTTCTTTTTAACACCTGTTTTGATAATATTGAAAAGTTCAAATCTTTTATTTTTATAAAAATGATGGCGTAATTTCGATTTTAAAAACACAGCTTTGCAGTTGCTAGGAACTCATAGTGCATGCCAGTTTCAAACAAATCTTGATCTTGACATTCAATACGACTTTTCTGAATAAGATTGGCATCAAGTCCATAAAATATTTCATGTTTTCAATTCCTTTCATGAGGCAGTGACTTGCCTTTAAGAGACGAAATAACGTAATCTTTCATGATGAGAACTGCATCTCACAGAGCGAAACAAATTTTAAACCCTATCACGTCATCAAACAATGATCTTAAGCTGCTTCGCTGTGACTGAAATTATTTGAAGCAGGTTAAACACAAAAAGTGCAGGGTAACTGTTCGAATACTTTCAGTGCCGTAGTATTTTTACCAAATACGACTGAAGTCTTGCGATGGCAGGCACAGGAGGTTATCCGATCGCGTCTATTGATTTGCTTGTCTTGGCTTTGACCGGTTCATATTCGAGATGTGTGTCCGGTAGTTTAAAAGAAACAGCAAGCCGCGCGGTGAAACTATGTGAGTAGAACGGTTTGAATTTTTCTTTACTGAGAAAGAGCTACTAAGGTTTAGTTACAAAATAAAGCTTTTATTAACGTTTTTTTATTACGGAATGTTTCTCGACAGATTTGATATCGGTGGCAGTTTAAGTGCCTGTAATTATTAAAGTGTCGATGGCCACAAAGTGTGGCAACAGCCGCCTTTATTACGGAGCTTACTGACAATAAAATATTTTTTGTGAGGTTTTTTTACCAGTGATAACGTCAGCAGTGACAGAAACAAATCTAGCAACAAAAACAGCCGGATATTTTCGAATGCGCAGTTCAGGTTCACAAATTGCATTGCAATTGACGCCATTCACTTCGACGTATTTCAATACGGCAAATTTCTATATAGTTACTGTTAGCCATATATCTTACATAGATTAGTAAAATATAAACTAATTAAAGTGTTGCTACAGCGACACCAGACTTACTGGAGGTGAGTTGAAGTTGAATACAACAATGCAAACTGATGTTCTTCTCCACACATGCATGACAGATCAAGAATTTTTATAGTTGTGTGCAGTAATAACTCTGTCAGTTTTATCTCCAGAATTTATTCATCGTTGATGATTTAATAATCCTGGTTTCGCTTACGATTACGCCCAAGAGGTTAACATTACTATAATATATAGCGGAAATTTTACGAGCGCATTATATCACTTACATCTCTGGTTACTCACTAAACATGGTCAAGGAAATCGCCAGTGCCGCTGCAGGAAAAAGACCGCATAGGGGTTGAACACAAGTGCAGCGTATATGGAAAACATGGCGGAGCGAAAAATTATCTGCTCGGTTTTCTGGTCTTTCGTGTTAAGTTATAAATTTGACTTTGTTTCGTTAGGGAGAGTTGAGCTTTTGACCTAGTGAGCTGAAAAACAACATTTTGCGATCGACCCTCTCAAATGGTTTAAGGTAATTAATCTGTCGGTTCTGTCAAAAGTTTAGGGCCACGCCTTGGAAATTCAAAATTTTGTCAAAACGCAAGAAAAGCCCCGCTTTCAGTTATCGGGAATTCCTGGATGATCGGCGATTTCGGTGTTTTCCGACCGTCTTAGACTTTTCGACTTAAGCCTGGTTCTCATATGTCGGAAAAATTCCCGATAGTCGGCGATTCCAATTTTTCTCGACTGTCCCAGATATTGCCGATGTCAAAACTTATATCCCCGACTCCTTCCAATGACTGCGAACATCGCCGAACTGACGCGGGAAATCAAAAGGCGCGAAATTGAAATTTTGTAATCAGAATTATGGTTTACTCAAGAAGGGAGTTGAATTGCGTCGTTCTCAATTTATCAGTATTTATTCTTGCACTTATGAAAGCAAGAATTGCACTCTCACAACGTCAAGAGCAACCTGCAAAGCGAAGAACAAAAAAAAAATTGGGTCAGGAAGTTTTTTAAAAAGAGAGAGGAATGTGGACAGTGAAGTCCGTGTAAGCTACATCATCGCCTTGTTTTGCAGAATCCGCAAGCGATTTCTGAAAGGAATCATAACTTTCTACAGGAGCTGCACCTTCTTGCATGTGCAGTGAAGCCGCTATCTTGTTTTCCTTCGATGATGGGCTTGGTACCGAGCAAAACGTGCGGATGAACGAAAATTGTCTTCTCATTTGTCGGCAACTGTCTCAAAAGTCTCGGATAATCTGGGATCCGTCGGGAAAATAGAAATGCTTTCTATTTTCCCGATTTGTCCCCGAAAATCGGGTAAATCCCCGATTTATGTTCTGCTAAGTCGGGAAAATCAGGGATGATTAGGAAACAACAAAATCTCTATCGTCGGGGATTTTCCCGACATACGAGAACCAGGCTTTATGAGGACTTGATACGTTCCTTAACCCCGATCATCTGGGGCAGTCGAGGATGAATCGGGTAAATAGAAACTGTTTCTATTTTTCCGAATTTTCCTCAGTTTTCTTGACCATCGGGATTGTGCGAGAGCCTGGTTTTCATATATCGGGAGCATTTCAATCAATCGGGAATTCGGGAAACAGCGAAATAGCCGATTGTCCGGGATTTCTCTGAATATGAAAACCCGGATTTAAATCATAAACTGGCAAAACATATTTGCCGTTTTCCCGCTCTGGCAAGAAACACTGGGCTTAATTGTTTGGGAGTTACGCTATTACACACAGTTTCAGTACAGAGAATGATCAAGACTTACAATTTGGTCCCCAGACGATGAAGCCGTTCACAGCGAAACAAAGCTCAGCTCATCTCGCCCCCGTAGTTCATGTGGCAGTATGGGCGACAGCAGTTCGACTGGTAATGTGGATAGCGGATTCTTCTCTGGCAGTGAATTCCCATACTCGCGGGGTTTTCCCGATACACACGGACTCCACACGCTGGCCGAGCTGTGTCTGCGTAGAGCTGATATGGAACTTGAGTCGCGAAATTCTGATAAAAGACATGGGGAGGAAATTGCACCCTTTACGGTAATTATATTACAACAGACACTGTATGACCATGATCACTCTCTCGGGTTGGGGGGGGGGGCGGGGGATTAA
>JANSTQ010219842.1:5292-17129 GCA_026167885.1 Bergia puertoricense | reverse complement strand
CCCCCCCCCCCCCCCCCGGGGGAAAATTTGAGCCTAATTCGGACCCCTGTAGTCAATAAAATCAATTTTTAAAAAAGAACACAGCATGGGAATATTCGTGACTGAGTATTAGCTAATTTAGTCCATTCTGGTTCTATTCGAATTTACTAGATAAGGCAGCGCCTTTCCTTGGCGAAACTAGCTCACGTATACAACTATTTCAAAATGGTGATAACCTGACCGAAAGGAATTGTGATTGCCGATGCGAAACTATCAAAAATAATTTGGACAATCAGTTTTCTTCCCGTGTACCAGATAGTAAATACAGTTTAGTCAGATAATGTGTAGAAATGAATGTGTGCGAGCACAATGTATGACTGCAAAATGCATGACTATTTTGAAATAACTGTTTCCTGGATAATAGACTGATGCTACAGAAATTGAGATTTTATCAAACCGCTAGCACCACAGGCGGCCGAAGCTACCATTACTTTATTTGGATGTGTGGCTGCACATCACGATTTTAAGCAAGTATATAGAAAATTTGAACTTTCCATTAACACTTGGTGGGAAACCATTAAGTTTGTCTTTACCTCAGGATTCATGTGTTGATGGCGCATTTTGGGGTATTTTAGCCGTGGATTGAGGGACTACGAGAAAAATGAAACATCAATTCGTAGTCAAACCAAACACCTTAGTTCGAGGGGGGGTTGGGGGGGGGGGGGGGGTGTAAAATCCCATATAAAAAGGGCGGTAAAGCTTGTCGTAAAATTTCAATTGAAGTCCTGAAAGGTACCAATTTGGATGTGGTTTCAGCTCAGTTTCACCCACTAAAAGTTATCAATAGGAAACATTACCTGTTTTAGAAATGGTGTCACGATTTTAAATTAAAGCTGCACGTAGCTAAACCATGATATGTCATTCAACTGACCGTGGCACCCCTAAAAGGCAGTGCTATGTATGCAACTGTGAGTGTTATGCTTTGCCGGAACACCTTAAGCGGTACCAAAATCCGGACTTTTAATTCCTAAGAGGTACTACTAGTATTCCCGCCCCTGCTAGTATGGAAGCCCCCCCAGGAGGGGGGGAGGGGCATAGTTCATGAATAGCAAATCGGGAATATTACAGTGAAACGATTATTATGCATGTACTAAAGTTCTTAAAATATTGACAAGCGTTCGTCTGGTGACACTAAAGACAAGTTCATAGTTTTTAAATTATTAAATTGTTAGCAAAAAATACTGTTAGAATATACGTGTGCCCTTAATGTTAAGCTTACAATATAAGATAATTCACGATAATCCACCGCTTCCTATATTTAGTCACGGAATGTTAATCTAGTTATAACGTATAACGTGTAGATCTCTGTATATAAATATCATTGAACAAGTGAAATCAAGTTATACTGTGTGCGTGGTGTGTCCACTAGCAGGTCGAAAACTCAATCAACCTCAAACCAAACAGCTTCCACGTACCAAGCTTCCCAAAGCTTACAAAGCTTAACGAAAACCAAAAACGTCTTTTCGTTACAATATCAAATATCATTCATTATACTTTTAAAAAAATCTTTGGTTAATACGACAATAGCAGCCATTTTTGGCTTTGCTGCTCAACCAATCAGGTACAACTTTGCTCTGGGCCTTTGTTCACGTGATTGGCTCCATCCTGTTGTTGGACCTTGACCTTGTGGTGACGCAACAAAGAATGGTTCGAAATCAAAAAAAATTGCAGCAGCGGCGTGAATCAGCAGTTTTCAGCTTTGTTAAGTTTGTAATGTGATCTGATCTTTAAACTATTATCTGGCAAGATTTCAACTCGTCACAGTACAGTGGTAGAGAACCAGTGGTGTGTTCTGGTGTTGACAGCAAACCCGACAGTACAGTTAGAGCAAGACCAAGATGGCGGACGAACACAACAATCACAACGGTGATCTAAGACGGAGACGAATTCGCATTCGCTCCGAACTCAACCTGTCCCATCGATTCTTGGACTCAATACCGGAAAATGGACACCTGATGAATAATATGAACGTACTCATTGTCAAGAAGCTGAATCTAGCCGGGAATAACATAACAGTTTTACCTGATGCGATTGCCGTGTTTGAGAATCTTGTCGAACTCGATCTTTCAGGCAATGGACTCGCCCACATCTCGACCCGAATCGGTGAACTTCGATCATTAAGGGTTCTTATAGCAAAAAACAATAACCTAGAGGATTTACCAAAGGATTTTGGTAATCTAAAGGCGCTCGAAAATCTAAATCTTAGTGCAAATTCATTTAAGTCTTTCGTCCCTCTGATGTTTGACCTGGAATCACTGAAGGTCTTGTCTCTTGGAGCAAATCGCATCGATTGTATTCCAAGAGACATCGAAAAACTACAGAAGTAAGTATATTTACTCGTGCTTTGTATATAGCGTGATTTATGGCTGAAAAACGTGGTGATCTGTGTTATACTTTTACTCCAAAGAACCCAGGTGAAAATCAATCATCGCAAATCAGTAGGATCGATGACAGAAATGGACGACCATGTTTTGTTTTCAGTATTATGATTGTTAGTGATAACCAGTTTTTTAGAAGTACAATGAAAAATTTAATGATATAATGAATATCACGGCTTGTGAAATTACGTAGAACAACTTTGAAATATCACTCGTGGTATTTATGCCAAATACCACTACAAATCATGCTATTACCTATACTAATATAAGTTACTATTACAGTTGATCTTTTTGCCTTGGTCAACCATCTCAGCACTTCAAAACTGCCTATATGTAAAGACGAGAAGACATCAGCTGGAACATAAGTTCTGTTTCCATCCATAGTCATTACATATCTATTTCGTTACTTCTTGTTAGTCTTGATTGATTGTTTTTAATTTGTTTCACTTCATGATGTGGAGCAGATAATGATAATTATTAATTTGAGCTAAAACTACTGATTTAGTTACTCCATTTATTCATCTCGTAAGTGCCTCCTTTTGTTTTTTTTCTAGCTTGGAATTCTTGTATCTTGGTGGAAACTTGATCACCTCAGTTCCTCCAGAAATGGGGAAACTGCAGAAGTTGCAGTCACTGTCACTAAGTGATAATAAAGTGGAATCTCTGCCGCCCACCTTGGCAAACCTGACAAACCTTCATTCCTTAAACCTCCACAGCAACAAGCTAACAACATTGCCGATGGAAATTCTACAACTTTGGAATTTGCGGGAACTGAGCCTGAGGGAAAATCCTCTTGTAGTTCGATTTGTCAGAGATCTGTCATTTAATCCGCCATCTCTGCTAGAGTTGTCAGCTCGCACTGTGAAAACAGCTAGTATTAAGTACACTGCAGAAGATATTCCACAGCATCTAATGAGATATCTCGATAGTGCACGTCACTGTGTTAACCCTAAGTGTTCAGGTGTCTATTTTGGTGAGCACATCAAACACGTGAAGTTTGTGGATTTTTGTGGCAAATACCGCTTGCCTTTTGAGCAATACCTGTGCTCACCACACTGGAATGATATAAAATGGGAAGAGACATCCTCATCAAGTGGACCAAGCAGTAGCAGTGATGAAGAGATGGATGGAGTGCGGCAAGACAGATTGAAGAGAGTGCTTCTTGGTTGATGTTACTGAAACTATTTTATCAAAGCTGTACTATATATTTTGATAGAACAAATGAGATGATAAATGATGTAAATAATTAAATCATTTCACTAAATCAAAGGTGTACCAAAAAAGGGTTCCAATATTTCCTGACCCTCCCCCCCATTTTTCATTCTTATATAGAAAGTTCTAAGCATTTAATAGAAAATTGCCTCAATCAGACCTCAGTAACCCCCTTACTTTCTCTCATTCCTGTAAAAAATATTGATTATTATATATTGAGATTTATATTTAATTTTCATTGAAAATACCATTTCAGAAGCCAAGAGGGCAGCGATATCTTGGGTATGAGAAAATGTATTTTCAATAATAAACAAAAAAGAAAAAAAGGATTGCTTCTTCTGACTGGCATTTTCACTTGTTTGTGGGTCTTCAAGGAGATCTCTGACCATCCAGTTGTATACTTTTATCACTGAGACATCCTGACAAGCACTGTTATTATTCAAACAAAAGACTTGAGATATTTCCAGACACCATATGCATGTATCGATAATATGGTACTGAAATTAATGGCTGTTATTGCCAAATAACTTCAGCTGGTCTTTTCTGTTTCATTTCTTTACAGTTTTTTTTATACAGAACTGTTAAATAATTGTTTCTGTTTCCTACGGCTTTATCTCCAAGTCACATGAGAGGTTTAGTTAGGTTTTAACTTACCAAAATTGTGATAAGTAAACTAATCATAATATTTTGTTAAAATAAAATTGCATGTGTATAGTGCTATTTCTTGGCTGGTTCAGTGTGATACTTAAATTGCAGATGAGGTTGGATAAAAGCAAAAGTTTCCCACATAGATGAAGGTGATACAAGGGTTGGCAGACCTCCTGGAATTATAACTCCTAATTTAGACTGACTCCTGGAAAATTGAATCAATAATCTAGGAACATTAAAATTCATTGTTTGTCACATTTTATGCTTTAAATATTTTATTTGAATCATCAACTTTTTGATGATTATGGCCAAGCAAAACTGTTATTTTTATATCTGGTGTGCTTTCAAAATATTCCTGGAAAGCCCCTGGAAAAATCCCCAAATTCTGCCCCAAAAATCCAGTAATTCTGAATTAGCAAATGTGTACAAACCCTGTGATAACATTAGTAATAGTAGTAATAGAAAGTATAGTATATAGTTTTAATGTTCTTTACTTTATAGAAATATATTGGATATATCTATTATTAACTTTGCAAGTTATAGAAACTTAAAACTTTGCTTCCTTTATGTTTGGAAATATATCATACAGTAATACGGTATGGAACACATCATGTACTCACTGATCATGTAGATTTGAGTTTTGTGTGTAACGATGTGAGAGTAATTTTTAAGAAAACTTAGTAGTGAAAGTAAAGTCTTGATTGTATTTAGTATGTGTGTATACTTACTATTTGTATTCCAAATATAACCCCTAACCCCAAATATAATATTCCCACCAAACTTGAGACACAGAATTCTGATTATAACCGCCCCCAAATAAATCTGATGTGCATAACTTAAGAGGGGGGTTAGGATTAGTCTTGAAAAGGTTGTAAAACAAATTATTAAAACAAGTTAACATTGCAGCTGTTTTTTTGTTCAAATATGATTAACAAGATTGTTGTTGTTGAAGACAATTAAAATAGCCTTTTGGGGTGTTAGCTATTATTTTATGGTTGAACCATCTTGAGAAGCAAACTTCCATCAGGTTACAAATCCAACCAATTTTGAAATGTAAATTTCCCCACCTAAATGTAAACCAACTCCAAATAAAAGCCCTTTGGAAGCTATACGCTCATGGGCTTCTATTTAGAATATCACGGTATTCTGTCTCTGGCTTATGGAGATAATTTTGGGGGGGGGGTGGTATGTTGGTCTTCTTTATCTCCGAGGGAGAGACCTCGCCGCGAAGGAGACTTTTGATAGTCTGTGGGGAGGCTAGTAAGAGTCTAAATGATAGAAAATACCTGTCGGTGTATTTACTACAACATTTATTTAAACTAACTGTCGAGAACTTTGTACATGTTGGAGACGTTACACAACAAAGTTGAACACCAAGTACTTGCCGTTTTCTGATGCAAATTATCGTATAAACATACCGTAAACTTCCGAATACAAGCCCCTCTGAATATAAGCCCACGTAATCTAATTAAGACAAACTCCTTACGATTAAAAGCCCCCCCCCCTGAATTAAGCCCATGGGCGTCAAATGGGAGGGAGCTAAGGATTAGTCTGAAATAGACGTGAACCTATGTAACTTGTTTGTTCAAATATGCCGGTTAACAAGAGTATTACCAGTATTTCAGGATCTTTCAGACCAATTTAAAACTGGTCATTTAACCTATTAACGTCTGCTTACTGTCATTAAAGTTGAAGATTTTGAAACGCAAAACGCCATCTGATTATAAGCCCATTATATTTGAAACCCAGATTTCCCACCAAGTATAAGCCCCCCTCCCCTTCTCCCTGCGATAATAAGCTCACTACCGAATAAGTGCTTTGAAAGCTATAAACCCATGGACATATATTCGGAAGTTTACCACATGTTTTTCAACCTCGTTCCCAGTGCTTTTAAGAAAAGTTTTATAAATACGTTGCTTTTGATTTTAAAAAATAATAAAAGTTTACCAGCAGTTACTAGTTGTATTCAAGTGTAATGCTTGGTTTTTATTTATTGTACATATTAGTTTTACAATAAATCCATGTAAATTTTACGAAAATATGGCAAAACCAGCTATATTAAACGGTACAACTACGAATTATAGTTTTTATTAATTTCAAACCTTTGCCAGTTATCGAATTTTTAGCTTTTTGAGTGGTTTCGCAACTGGTCGTTTTCAGCACATAGCTATCAATCGTACCTTATACGGAAAAACGAAACAGTTCTGGAACGCATTTCCAGCAGAGCTTAAAGGGGCAGTTTCACGGTTATTCCAGACAAAACTGCCGCTTTCCAAAACTATTTCCTTTCAGTTTTCTTCAAAGTATATTGATCAAATCGATTCAATTTGACAAAGAAACCATTTTAACTAACCGAATTCTCGAGGATGGATGCATTTTGGCGCTATATTTCGCTAGTCAATAATTTATCCTACGGGTCAACACTAAATTCACTCGAGCACTCATAATCGAAATTCGTTTCGATCGTCCACGAAATTAAGCCATCCGCACAGTATTTGCAAGGTTTCAGGCAGCATTGTGCTTGTTATATCTGTAGCAGAAGTTATTTTGGCATTTTGAACGTCTCTTGCCGAACAATGGAAAGATTGCGCAATCATACCGCGAAACAGCCCCTTTGATAAGTGTTAATCCGTTATCAGCTTTAAAAGGTTATCGAGACATTTTTATTAAGGAGAGCCTATTGACATTCTGTTAGATCGAGTAGTATTTTTTGCTGTGACTTTGTATTTTCTTTATATGGTAGCGTATATTTACAACTTCTAGATTCGAGAACTCTATTAGGTTTTAGCGCAATAGAAATTCGTTATTATTTCTATTGTCAGTCATCATCATCATCATCATCATCATTGTTGTTGTTGTTGTTATATTATTATTATTATTATTGTTATTATCATCATCATCGTTTTGTTTATATTATTATTATTATTATTATTATTATCATAATCATCATCGTTCGTGCATACTATCAAAATGCGGGGGGAAAGACAACTGTCAAACTGCGTGCCGTTTGAAAACAATGACGGAAAAAGGAGAATCAAGCTCACACTGACTTGCAAGCTGCAGGGGTTTTAAGACACCAAGGTTCTTTATTTTTGCTTTTTTTCGACCACTGTGAAACATCAATCGCGCCCGGGGAAGACTCCCGTAGTAACAGGGGCGCACGGGGGTGTTCGTTGTACTTCCCAGGGGCTTAAATCCCGGGCTGGTACCACTTAGGGTGTTCATAGCGAACTACGTACAGTAACTGAAGGGGTGCCACGGCCAATTAAAAGCATTCGTGAGAGGGATATTTATCAAATAACATATTTAGTTATGTAATTCCGCCGTACTTACAGGTATTCTGGTGGCCCTAAAATTCCTAAAAATCCCTAAGTATTTTTACTTGCCCTAAAAAGTCCAGCATTTTTTAGAGTTTTTCCTAAAAAATCCTACTTTTTTTTCTTTTTTATGATGGTTGAGTGCAACTGGTGTTATTGAAAGTGCTTTACATGGAATATGCTTCTGTCGTTTCTTCGACGACAGTGGCGACAGTGCTTGTGGCTTCAAGTCTGATGTTCAATCCATGTCAGGCATTTTCAAAATGAAAATTACACTCTATATCTCTCTTTGACTAGTTTTCATTTGAGTATGTTTCTGTTTGAATATCAGTGGTAGAAAGGTAAGCAGAATTGTTTGTTTCTTTTCTAAATAAAAGCCCTAAAATAGCCCTATTTTCCTGCCATTTTTCCCTAAAAGTCCCTAATCTTCAGAGAAAAAGGCCCTAATTTTCCCCCTAAATTTTGTCACAAGCCAGCCCGAATGCCTGTACTTATTTACGGAATATATTTAACAAAAGTTTTTGACTTTATCGATCGGTTAAATAAGTGTATTTGAGCAAACTTTCAAGTATATCAAATACACAAACCGGCATATTTAAACATGGTTTCTAGTAGTCATTGGCGGTTATATATAAATGATCAGCACCTTGGAAACCAAAACTCTGTGCGACTGGGAGGCCATTGTTTTGAAATAGAGTGATGCAACTTTCCTAATCTGTCCGACATGTAGTGAGCAAATATATCCGTCTCGTTTGTAGACGTTTGTAGATATCGATTAAAATTATTTCCTCAGGAATTAGCTAAATAAGACAAAATAGCGAATTGATCCAAACTAGAAACAAAATGGTCAGTTCTTTATCTCATGTTTCGGGTATCGATTTAATTATAAATATTAATAATAATACATTTGTAGTTAAGCAACCGCTGCGCAGTTCAGGAAAAATCCGCTCTTTCGTATTTAGCAATAATTCCCGAGGCAATATAAAAACCCTTGTGATAAATTAAACTTAGGTCAATTAATTTTATATTTTAGTTAATATTGGGTTATTTTCCTGGCTTACAGTTATTGGAAATCTGCCGACCGGACAGAAATTCTAGTTGTTAGAATAACAAACCGCATTATTTAAAATTTAAAATATCGCCTCTTACCGTCTTCTATGTATACTGAACTTGTTAGCCTTCAGAGAGACTGATGCCAGTCACCATTAGTTGCTGAGATACCATTTTAAAGTGGCTCTTTCATGGCTGAATCAATGGATTTTCTCTTTTTCAGAAGTTAAATTTTCACGTTATTTATCGAAATAATTTCAAAAGAAAACATCTTTTAAGATTAAAATCCACTAAAAAGATATTAATCGATCACTTCCGCTAAGGCTTTATGTATTTTAAAACAGTTTATTACATTGTGTTCCGGTCCGGAACACAAGAATTGGCAAATACAATCCAACTTAATCGCCTCCTAAAACAGCCCATCCATAGGATTTACTTCTTGAAAAACTTAGATCTGAACAGTGTCAGTTGATAGGTATTTTAGCTTGAAACAAGTTTTTTGTCAATAAATCCCTGAGCATGCGCAAAGCCGTGAAAGGGCCCTTTTAAGCCTTTTTTTTTTTACAAGTGTTGCACAAGTTTTAGAAAACACACAAATACTGTCTGTAAATTAGCACACATTGTAGTTAATACCCGGAGCACTGTACAATCAACATCGCGTCAATAAGATAAGAGAAGTCGAAAGCAAGTCCGAACAAGTGTTTATCAAAAGAAACAGCTACACAACACATTTCATATAAATATCGGATTTATGGGTAGCTTTAACTTAAAATCATGACAATCGTAAGCTCATTGAATTTAATTGTTTGTCTCTCAATGCATGTTTCTGATTGGTACCTCTTAAGGGTAAACTCAGCTTAAACCACACCCATCTTGGTACCTTATAGGTGTTCAAAACAAATTTTCCGACGAGCATCTCCGCCCTTTTTATATAGGAGTCCCCTCGGCCAATTCCGTAACTTTCGTTGTCGATAACAATCTTTTCATAAGAATATCAGTTCTGACTGAAAAAGTCTAAAATTCAAGAACAAGTCTTTAGCCTTAATAAAATTACATAGTAAACAAAACGTCGATTGCATAGAAATTATCCGGCTCGCTTGTTGCTGCATTGTCTTTCTTGAGCACTAGTCTTGGTTTGGCTTATTGTTATCTCCACTTTTCAACAGAAGGAATCTTAAAGGTGCACTTGAGTATGAAATCCCGAAAAAGTTTGTAAAAGAACGTCCAACCTGCTTCCCCAAAATAGACATTCTTATGAAAAAATATTGAAACTACTAGTCTCTCAAATTCACCTTACCAAGACATTAGGCAACTGGTTATCATGGCCATCAAACCTTGACGTGTTCCCCTCGTTCTAGTGACCAGTGACTCTTATCACAGACACGTCCGAATCGTTTTCCTGGGGATCCAGCTAGATTAGTTGAACTGATGCACTTTACTCTACTTAAAATGCGTCGGAACGCTGGCTGAAACTCGCGACTTCTGGCTGCGTACACCCAAGAGTTACAACACGACGAACTGTAGGCGAAAAACGCCCCCCAAAACCAAGCGCGGATGATCTTAATCTTAAAGCAATCATCTGTGGTTATCATCTGTATCCCTGAGATTGTCATGCTTGGCATGTACAACACCAGGAATATACCAATCACTATACCAATTGTCCAGGCTGCCTTCTTGTTCTTTTTCAATTCCGTGAGTTCGCTGTTGTTTTTGGCTAAGTCCGAGTGGAGCGATGTCTCCAAAGCAATTCGCTTCATCTGCCAAGACGCAGCCATAAAAATGTGATAGTAACAATATGTGATGACAGAGAGGGGCAGTGTAACTCCAACGACTGCAACGCTGATCCACTGCTTCGGCAAATCGTAAATGTTGGTAATAAACAGTCTCACTGAGGCGAGCAGTATGGAAAAACCCCACACGGACAATATGGCAGCCAGACACTTCTGTGTTGTCATCACTTGGAGATAACGGTACACCGATGTTACGGCGAGGTAGCGATCTATTGAGATAACTACCAAGTTCCACGTTGTGGTTATAATGGTTTGGACCGACACAAACTCCGTTGCAGTTGTTAGTGGATGTTGATTCTCCCAAATGTTCATGACACTTTTTGCGGCCCACAAAGGATTGACTATTAATCCGACACTAAAATCAGCAAGAGCCAGAGATGCGATGTAATAGTTAGAATAAGTCTGCAAACTTGGTGTTTGGTAGATTGCCCACAGAACCATTCCGTTCCCACCTAATGACATGATACCCGAAACGCTGAATAAAATGGTCAGCACTATCGTTGTTGGATACAGCAGTTCACCTACACAGTCACTTTCACCCGTCGAATTCATCGCATCACGATCTGTAACTCGCATCAATTACATTCTTTTCACTGATGCTGTTACTGTTGCTGTTACTGTTACTGTTGCTGTTACTGTTGCTGTTACTGTTGCTGTTACTGTTGCTGTTACTGCTACTGTTACTGTTACTGTTGCTGTTGCTGTTACTGTTACTGTTGTTGTTGCTGTTGCTGTTGCTGTTACTGTTGCTGTTACTGCTGCTGTTGCCGTTGTTGTTATTTACCGAAACAAAACAAATATCGTTCTTTTTAAAATTTCAAGTGAAGATTGAAAACTATGGAAAGAACAAGAATTGCATGCTGTGAAAGTAACGGTAATGGTAATAATGATAGATAGTAATAGTGATAGTGACAATGATAGTGATAGTGATAGTGACAGTGATAATGATAGTGATATTGACATTCACAGTAGTAATAATAATAATTGTAGTAATAGAATCAGTAATGGTAAAAGTAATAGTAACAGTAACAGTATTAATATTAGTGATACTGATAGTAATAGTCATAGTCATAGTCATAGTCATAGTCGAGTCATAGTCATAGTCATAGCCGTAGTCATGGTCATGGTCCTGGTCATAGTCATAGTCATAGTCATAGTCATGGTCCTGGTCCTGGTCCTGGTCCTGGTCATAGTCATGGTCATGGTCATGGTCATGGTCCTGGTCATAGTCATAGTCATGGTCATGGTCATGGTCATGGTCCTTGTCATGGTCATAGTCATAGTCATAGTTATAGTCATAGTCATAGTCATAGTCATAGTCATAGTCATGGTCCTGGTCATAGTCATAGTCGTAGTCGTAGTCATAGTCATAGTCGAGTCATAGTCATAGTCATAGTCATGGT
>JANSTQ010219731.1:0-17135 GCA_026167885.1 Bergia puertoricense | reverse complement strand
TATATATAGTATTAACCAAACAGGTTACTTCGCTTCGGTCACTCATGCATGAAACGAGAGAGCGCGCGAGATGGACGTGCGTAAGACTGAGGCTTTTTTCCGCTCACTTTTTTTGTTGCAAAAACTGGAAATAAATTATTTTCAAAAGTGCTATTCACCTGTTTGGTTAATACTAGAACAATTAGCCCCCTCAGTGTTGGTGCCTAGCGATAGATATTTACCTCGGCGCATTCGCGCCTCACTAGTCACCTCTACTTCGGGGGATAATTGTTAAATATTTTAAAAAAATTTAAGTCCTTTTAAATCACTCATATTTCCATCGGCGTCTGTATAGTTGCAAGTTTTCGGCCTGAGAATAATTAAAAATTCGGTTTTTCAACTGAATAACAACAGTGCAAAGCCCCTCAGGATGCTAGGAGCTGGTAAGTTAGGACGTGGGAACCAATTTCATTTTATTAATAAATTAGGTCGTAGGAGCGTTTTTCTTTCATTAATAACGTTATTGTCAAATGTTGAATACAAGGATTTTAACACTTGATTTTACTTTCTTTTCCAACAACGAAGCGTGATTAGCTGAACGTTTATATCTGTTTACTCAAAATTGTTATTATCATTGTTATAAAGTGTCTTTACTTTTATACCATTCCAAACTAAGGATCGTCTTTCCAAATAAAGGATAGAACGCTATTCTATGGTAAGATTGTAACCCAATATTATTGGGTATGAATTTAATAAATACCAGTACTTAATGATTCTATTACAGAAGGCACAGTGAACAAAAAATATGGAAAGTATAGGTGATATTGTTTTGAATTCTATCGATTAATACATGACGTTTCTCGGGGAAGAGGGTTGTCTGAGGTTGAACGGAAATTTTGAGGAATTTTAACAAGGGGTCTGGCTATAAATAGCTATATAAGGCACGTAGTAGGTCTAAAACCTCTACCGGTCTTTACTGGTTTCTTTTAAAATTACTTCAAACTCAAGAACATGAAGACAGTAGCCTGCTTGCGTCAGACTTCTTTGCTTTTGGCCCCACTGTAAATTGACCTGCCTCGCTGAGCCTTCTGGCGAAATCATTAGACCAGATTGTATAAATTTGCTGCACAAACCCCTCCGTCCTTCGAGAATCAGTGGGATTTAAGACCGTACTCACCCCTCAATGGTGGGCTCTGTTGACAGCAAACAGGTCAGATGTGCAATAAATGGTTACTTTAATGTAAGGGACCGTCGTAAAATCGATTTGATCACGCTTAACGCTATTCTGATCTTAAGGACTGACGCCCCCCGTCTATCTCTCTCTTAACGTCAGCTATTGCTTTTGTGTTTTATCTTACACGGGATATACGGTAGTTACAAAACAATCTTTTGGCGAGTCCTCAAGCCAAATTTTGCAGTTTTATATATAGCGACAACACAAATATAAACATTGAATAGAGTTTTTAATTTATCAGCTCAAATTATTGAAGAAAACGTAAAATCTCACCGTCGCAAAAGTAGTTATTTTCGAACATGTTACATGGTGCATTGTGAACTGATGAGCTGTGCGTGACTTGGAACAGTAACCAGCGAATACCATTATTATAAACACAGATATGGTACATCTGAAAATGGAATTTATTTGGATGTTTAATATTAAAGTTTATTCGGCAAACATTTGTTCTTTTGTATTTCGTGTTATTTCCTTTAAGTCAGCCGTCAACAGGTTGGACAGCATCCCCTCCCCCCTCTTAACGTCAGAGGAATCGAATCATCACTGATGTACTTCATATATGCATGTCACTTACGCCCCCCCCCCCCCCCCCGCCTAAAAAAAGACTTAAAAAAACTTTTTTCTCTAACCATTTTCTATTGTATAGGTCCACTTTAATTATTTCCGGCTTCCGGCATCTTCCAGTTACTGAATCTTTGCAAGGCGCCCATCACGTCATAAGAACGTGCAGTTATTTTTTTTATACAAGCAGACATAAAGCAACACCTCGTTCAAATAAACAGGACCATCGTCTCTCAACAACTGTTTTAACATTGTTTAAAAACAATGAACTTGCAAGGCTCGTCAGCCTGAAGTTTGAGATTTGGCCAAATTATGAGCGTGCTGACTGAATCAAATATTTACTCAATTATTAACAAGAGATCAGATGTAAAAACCTCATGTACTTTTTATGAGGGAGGCGCAAGGGGGTTTAAAAACCGCACATAAAAAATGTAAAAATGCACAGAAAATGTATAAAAACCGCAAACCACGCTGTCGTGTAAAACCGCAATACCACGGATTTAAATGAAAATTTCCGCATCACCGCAAACCCTTACGCCCCCCCCCCAACCCCTTAATGATACACAATGTTCTTTCACAATTCGTGACCAGTTCCCAACACGTCTTACTTGTCTGCTTGTATTTGTAGTTACATAGAATTACTGGAATCTTACGTACTCAAGTTTGGTATAAAGGCACTTTATTTCTCTCTCAAAAGCCTTGAAGAACGTGCTGTACACTCTATATTCCATTTGCTGTTCAAGTGTGTAGATTTTACGAGGAATGTTCTCATTTTCCGTCTTCTTTCTCCGAGTAAGTTTATAAAACGGTTCCGCACAAACACAAAGAATGCATAACAACGCTATGGAAGCATTTTTCACTCAACAACAAATATAACTCAATCTTGTCTACCATAAAACGGAAATATTTTCCACATTTACAGTCGGTCACAGGAATATGTAGAAAAGTCCCGTTTTCATGAAGTGATATTAGACAAAGCTACGTACATCGTGGTATCTACCGAAAACTGATTCTATAATAATAATCTAACTCTACACAACACGATATCTTTGGAAGATTTTAGAGGCAAGGCCATGATGCTGGTGGGCACAGGAACTGATACTCGAATATAAATCTTACTACGGAGAATAAGATGTCACATTTCCATTCGTTGACATTCTCCAAGGCCGAAACTTAGCAATTTATTTCTTGCGTGGGCAATCTATTGGATTCTTGTCAACTAAAATGCCGTAAGTTCTCACCGCAACCATAAAATGTCAAGCACATTATGTACAATATTTCGTCCAAATCGGTCATTTATAAAGTAGTCTTCAGCTTTTTATATCAAAATATGAACTTTACTACAGTTCGCAAACACCCAACTAAACTTACTTGAGACACACTATTTCATTACCATCGTAAGTGAGGCGACCTGTTACTTCGTATTAGACTCTAATGAAGTAACATTAGTTGGATCGCTTCCTTTGTACTTGTTCGGACTTGGTACTGAGTAATCCAAGTTCCAGGAATTAAGACTTGGCTGACAGTACTTTGGTACTTGAAATAGCTCGTTGCACAATACGATGTGCATCTCATTTCGAATACTGATATTTATTCACCTAGCTTTCAATAAAAGAGGCAATTTCATTTAATCTTTCACAGTAACCAGCAAAATAAGGCATGAAATAAAACGAAAAATACCACTCTGCTAGTTTTGCGCCATGAAATGACAACCCGTTACTACATGGGGGAAAATAACGTGACCTTCCTTGCCAGAACTAACTGGCTGGCTAAAAGTGTCGCGATACATTGTTTTCTGTTCCAACAGAAAACCAAACGACATCATACAGCTGCTCGAGGCTGACAAGAAAAGCAACTTCAAATTCTTTGACGAATTGTATCTGAATATGATAACGACCAATTCGAAAGGGCCAGCACATATTTTAACCACAACTACAGCAGGACTACAGGTGTGTCTCTGTGGACAAATCCACTATTACTTGGGCTTCAGTTTCGGTTTCGTCCTTGCTACCGTTTGTTGTCGCCTCATGAGTTGTTTCTTTTTCTTTTGCATTATCCACTTCAGGAACCTCATCTTTCTTTACCGTTTCCGTAGCAAGCTTTTCTCCTTTTTGAAGTTCTGGTTGGTTTTCTTCCGTTTCTTGAGTGGAATTCTGCGTTGGTAAATCTGGCCTAAAAGGTAAATTATGTAGGAATTACTATTTCAGAACTGGAAATACCGTTCCATGGAAAAAATTGAAAAAAACCCCAAAATAATGCACCACTTCTTCGCCATTTGTTCAGTAATTTCGCCTAAGGGGTGATATCTCTTTTTCTTAAAAATTCTGCATTTTCATTGATTTTGTAGTTTCTGAATGTCCCTATTGTTCAGCTGTAGCCTCCCCGTAGACTATTATTCTCTGTAGCTGCGCGAGTTCTCTTTATCTCGATTCAGTTTTCCGAGTCAGAAACCGCGCAGCGAAGGAAAATAATAATCTCCGGGAAGGCTAGTCCAGCTGTTAAGTGACAAAAGTGGGGGACCTCACAAAACTCAGCTTGAAAGAAGTAATGAGGGTGTCAAGACCCGGGTCAAACGCCGAACTTCACATGTGCCGAACTCAATTCATAGTAGAAAAGAATTTGAGAATTTCTATTTGGCGCCATTTTGAATTTGTTTTTCGAAAGCGCGTTCTGCATTCTGAACACTGCACTGATTCGGATCGATGTATTAAGTTCCACGTTTGACCCAACAGTCGAATTTAATTAATTTGGGTCGACCACGAACCGCTACGTTTGGCCCGGGCCTAAACAAAACGAGACTGCTCCAAAAAAAACCTTCAACATTCGGAATTTTTCGTTGATTCCAATCATCTTTAGATTAATAAATTAAAGTCACAAATTGACTGACACGTCACGTAATCATTTCAAACAATTAATAAACACTTTATTTCAGTTAGCACGATTTAAGTTTTTAATTAATTAATGTTGACCACAGCTTCAGTGATATATTAAACTGTTCAGGGACATATCACTGGATTGGCTGCGAGAGGGGGAAAGGTAATAACAAAACCTTTTCCCACTGCGAAAAAATTGTAAAAATTAATAAAATAAGCCTGTCGCCGCCAACTCAACTCAGTCTACCCTCTGCAGCTCCTTCTCTTCTCCTGCCTACGGGGCAAACTACTCATTTGATTGACTGTGCTTCTACGGTTAACGTGACGACTAGTGCAAGGAGCTGCAAACTGCTTTGCCATAAAAAGAAAAACACTGCATGAAAATCAACATGCACTTAGAAATGCCACGAGACTTTTAAAATAGGAATTGAGAACTCTACTTGAAGGGGCTGTTTCACGACTAAATCGATAAATTTTCCCTTTTCCAGAAGTTACCTTAATACCGTTGTCCAAAAAAATTGACAACTATAATCCAACTTAATCACCATCTAAAAGAAACCATCCGAAGCATTAGTTGTGGTTACACTAGAGCTTTTAGCCTCGGGGAAGTAATTAGTTACCCTCGGGTAAGACGATTTTTGAGTGTAACCGATTTTTGAGTTGTACCTGAGGTGGAATTTTCCTTGGATAATTTCTATGGTTACATCAAAAAGCCGAAAGGGCTTACCCATGACAGTTCCCGAGGCAACAAGCTTGCATAACAAGAAGACCGAGCCGGCTTCACCAATCACAGTACGGAAACTTAATGATCTCTGACAGGTAGTCTGGAAATTGTTTTGGTGGCCGCTGTGAATTAGATGTCTTCGCGCCCCAAGAGTCAACATGGCTGGCCTCTGCCGTGACAGGAAACTTGATAAATTCGTCTTGTAGACGGCAGATTTCTTGAACAAACTCATGGCAGTATTTCACTGCAGTTGGTTTTGCCAAGCCGACCATGACGCCACGTGAGCGATAACATTCGCCAGTAGCTAATCACCATAGACTAACTGCAACACGCTTAGTAACAGGAATAGCTTCACGAAATCTAGTGTTTTGTCGCTGGAGATTTGGTCCAACTGGACGACAAATGTGATCAAAAGTTTGTCGAGAAACTCTAAAGTTCTCTTTCCACCAGAAGTCGAGTGCTCTGTTGTTTAAGAGGGTCTGAAACCAGTTCCGTAGTCGAGAAAAACCCTTGCACTATGCGGTCGACGAGCAGCGAGTTGGTGCCCGTAGCGATAATGCAAATATAATGCCCTTAAGGTGTACAAAACGCGAAACTGAATTCGTCTTCGCCGAGCCCTTTGTAAAAACAAATAGTGCAAATAGTTTGTAGTCATCCTTCGCGAGAATAGCAATAGAAAAACCGAAATAAACAGAACGAGCTCACTGTCTGTGGGAACCATGTCTTCAAAAATTTTCCCGCCGATTTTTTAATTGGCGGTGACACATAAAAAGCTTCACCACGGGTAGTCTTCTTTGGTGTAACCGCTCGTAACTGTATCACCGCGGGTAACCGTGAACCCAAGGCTAACCCAAGCCAAGGCAGTTACCCATGGTTAGAACCCGAGCTGGACTCTAGTGTAACCACAACTATTTATCTCTTGAAAGACTTAGATTGGCATCTGAACAGTGACTGTTAACAGATATTTTAGCTTAAAACAGTTTTCTTGTCAATAAATCTTATAAAGCATGCGCAAACCCGTGAAAATGCCCTTTTAAATAGGCTAGTTCCAACATAGAAATCAAAGAACAGAAGTTGCTAAAAGAAGAAATTTAAGTATTTTGAGGCTCTTAAGCTCTGCACAAGTTTATTCGCGAAAGACCTTTTAGTTCGCTTAAAATCGATTACTTATTGACCACTTTCACAATGGGCCCCAGTGGCCATAAATAACAACTGCAAATCGACATAGTCGTACATTTGCCGTCTATCTGGAACTTCGCTTCAACTTGAAACCACTGTTTGTGGGTCTTGGGGCGCATTATGAACTGGTGTAAAATGGGCAGTTTAACAAGGCCAAAATTACACAACACATTTATAATTTTCCGTCAGTTTTAAATAGTTTTAGACCTGTATTTATAATATATTAAAATGGTTTTTACATACTGTTGCAGGAACAAGAATTTTATGTAGAATTACGTAATTGAGTAACAATTTTATGAACGGACCGTTGTACTTTACAACTTTTACTATTCATTAAATTATTATTTTATTTAATTATTTATTTATTTACTCATTTACTTACGTTATTATACAAACTTACACCGGTTAAATGTAGGATGTCAGCAAACGTTTAAGCTTCTCTTGATTACCCTAGCAGTAAAGACATTTGATGGCGGTTTAACTTTGCAACACAGTTCTTCAACAACGAGTAAAGAAAAAAACATGACGTTCTCCCTTATAAAAGAACTCTTACTCAATTCAAAACCCTCCCCCAAACTAAACAAACTCTTTCAATTATGTATCAATCAAATCAAAACTTCAACATGTCCCCCCGGGCATTTGAACTTTTGGATCCCTGGTTGTTCAAATTCCCCATCCCCGGGACGAAAGTGTCGTTCAAATGCCCCGCCATAAGTGAAAAAACGTGATCAAATGCCCCCAACCTCGGGACAAGGTAAAATAAGTTTGAGAGTCAATTTCTCTTTTATTCAGTTTTTATTGGCCCTCTTCTCTGCTGAGTGAGCAGATCTTCTTTACCTAAGCTTGAACTGAACACCTTAAATTCACCAAAAAATTCACCAAAAAAGCAATATAAAATTAACGAATTGTTTGTTCGCCTTCACAAAAAACTGGAAATATAAAGCGGAAAACTGCTTCTGAGCAAGTTTGAACAAAATCAGTGTAGTTTCTCCAAGTTTCTGTGCCATCACATGGTCACTGAAGTGCTTTCTCACCAAACGTTCAATGCAGTTACATGCATTTAGTACTGGCAAGTGATTCGTTTATCCGCCATCAATAAAAAGTTATTGAAACAAATTTATTAATCTTTACTTTTGTCAGTGAAATCTTTTAAAGTATATCCATCTCGTTCATCCGTCGACGCATGACCGGCCATTCTCACAGCCGGGAAGAAATACGATCCTCGTGGCCAGACACATGCTCCTCTGGGAAGCGGCTCAGCACGCAACATGAAATCGAGACCACCTGTTCAAATGCCCGGCCATCCCCCCTCTATTCAATTAAAATTCCCGGCCACCCGGGGGGGGGGATGTTGAAGGTTAGAATTGATCGGTACATTAATAGCCCTTTTCACGGTTCCAGAAAAGTAGCCAAGCCTTTGTCTGCCATCAAGGCGAAGGTTCACTTGGCATTAATACAAACCCTCCGTGCCTTTGACATACAAATCAGTGATATTATTGTGTTAACCAGTTTCACATCTCTAACCATGTCAGGTCAATGTTCGCCTCAGTGCCAGACAAAGGCTTGGTTACTTTTCAGGAACCGTGAAAAGGGCTATTGGTGGTTTTCAGTCAATCCCCAGAGATTCAAATAACAAAGGGCAGGGCGGCCATGTTGGTGTACACAACAAAATAAATTAATTACAACTCTTTGATTTGGCGGCTATGACGTCACATACAAACCAATAACTGTTTTCTTGAGTGACAAGTCGTAAGTTATAAGTCACTGATTTCCCAATTGCCTATCTTTTCAAATGCGTGACTTAGGTGTTTCCAGTGTTACAAAACACATTTACTGCACACAAGAAAGTTTTAAACACACGAGCAGTACCCTAACTCTAACTCAACCTTAGCCCTTTTCCCAATGAGCCAACAGGTAGAAAGTCACGTCGTAAATTGTGGGGTCCAAAGCCCAAAGCAAAATCTGACGTTAAACTTAACTTTGAATCTAGTCCAACACCCACTCTGGCCCTAACGTCATTAATTAAGCAACCTCATTTACGCACTTTCTTTTAGAAGCGTACGATCTCTTAATTCTAAAAGCCCTCATCCCTCAACACCCTCTAGCAACTTACCGGTCTCTCCCGATTAAGCACATCCCACCCTAAATTAAATGTCCTCCACCTGTTTTCAAATCCGCACACAAAATTATTTTGTACATGACGTACGAATTTGAAAATTGACCAGAATTCCCGTAAGTTTTTCGAATGATTCACACCCTCGTTTCACCGCACACTTGAGGGATTACGAAAACCGTCTTCCACCTCTAACTACTCAACTCTCATCAACTGTTATGCTCATTTAACCAGGGTTTTAAGAACATACGGCCTGGGAAGCTTGAGTAAATTGAAGTTCAAATTCAAAATAAGTTTTATTTAAATTTAAATTTACACTGTTAGTTTCCACTGATGAAGTAAGAATAAGCAGGAGAAGATTATGCACAAGCACAAGCACAAAAATAAGAAACTAAGCAAAAGCGATGACAAAAGCAAAAGCACATGCAGTGTTGATAAATAAACCTAAATGTTTATGTAACACAAAATGATAACAATAATCTTCTACAACTATTTAAGCCACAAATCAAAAGCGCAGACAACATGCACATATCTACGGTCAAAAGACTTACTCAAGTTTTGTCGCCGGTTTCTCCGACAATTTAACCAGCTCTTCAGTTTTATCTTCCTGTCCCTGTATCATCTCCTGCTCCCTCGACTCCTTACTCTCTTCCTCATTCTCTTTCTTCACCGCTTTCTCTTCCTCTGTCTTCTCGGGCCCAGGCCGTAGTTCCAGGCTAAGGTTCCTCGGTAGGGACCTAGTACCCGGTTGCGATGGTGCCCAGGGCCTTGGAAAGGTAGCTGAGCGACCCGTCTGCGGCTTTTCCACGGGTGAAACTGGTGGTACAGACTGAGATCTCTCCAAAGGTCTCGGGTTTCTTGGGATTTCCCGTCGGACCCACGGAGATTCATCTTCATCTTCTTCATTTTTATCTTGTTCTTTTTTGTCTTCTTTTCTATCTTTTGTTTCTGGTTTCTCTTGTGTTTCTTTTTCAGACTCGTCTGCTTTAACACCATCTACTTTGGTCTCACCCTTCACCGCATTTTCTTCTTGTTTCTCTCTTGTTTCCTTTTCCTCCTCTTTCATCTGCTCTTCTTTCGTTACTTTCTTCTCAGCTTCGTCCTTTTCTTCTTCCTTCTTTTTCTCTTCTTCTTTCGATTCTTCCCTCTTTTCTACTTTCATTTCCGTTTTTGCTTCTTCCTCCTTCTTGTGCCTTTGCGCCGGTTTGGGTGGCAGTACAAACGGCTTCTTACTAATCACTGGTTTGGGTTGAGGTTTGGGCGGCGTGTCTGACGGAAGTCTATTTCTCTTGAAAGATGAAGGTTTGACCAGTTTTTCTTTACTGACAATTGGACTGTCTTTGTTCGGTTCAGTTGTCGCTGTCTTGGTTTGATCTTTTTCTTCAGTCTTTTTCTCTGGTGTTGGTTTCTGCGCGTATAAATTTGCAAGAGATTAGTATCTGAACAAGACCTGCTTTTCTGATAAAATACAAACCTCTAAGATCGCGGCAATGCGTACACGCACGGACCGAAAATTACTAGATAACTGTAACTTCTAATAAGCATATGTACCTGCTGCATCACTAATACTGACTTATCGAAAGAATAATCTTAAAGTATGGTAGGCTGTACATTCAAATTTTTGCAGTTATAATTGGTTTTTTGTAATTATTTTCAGTTATGCCCGGTTTTCTCTAATTATATTCTTTCAGCCCCAGCCAATTTGATATTATACAATTATTCCCTCTCAAAGATATCTAAAATGATGACAAATTTGAACCACTATACACAGCAGCCTATTTAAGATAAGTACACAGGTAAAGAGCAACAGAGATGGCAAGTTAGGGTGATTGATGGCGAATGATGGTTAATAATAATAATAATAAATGCATGATTTCTCATAAGTTCACTGATCCAAGATATCTACGAAGATTACCTTGCCAACGCCCGCTCCTCTCTCCTGCCTCAATTTCATTTCCGCCAATAGTCCTCCACCCGCCATCCCCATCCCCAGACCCACTCCAAACTTGGGAGGGCCGCGGGTCGGCGGTTTTGTCTCCTCTTCTTTCTTCTCCTCTTTGTCTTCATCTGTTTTAGCTGCAGGTGATGTGGGCTCAACGGTCGGGTTCGCGGAATGAGTCCTCTCACGCGGCTGAGGGACTGGGAATTTGGCAGCGACTTTCGGGTCTGTCCCTGTGCGATCACGTGGTGCAGCTTCAGGTCTAAATATGGGCAAAGGCCTTGAGGCAGAGGGAGCCCTAGGTCTTGGCTTTTCTGGTTTATTTTCCTCTTTATTTTCTTCTTTCTTTTCGCCTTTCTTTTCGCCTTTCTTTTCTTCTTTCTTTTCTCCAGCTGAAATGGATGCAAGTGAATTACTGATTGCAAACCTGTTTTGAGTTGCACGCGTTTAAGACATAAAAGACTAAAAACTGCGTGCAAGAACCTTGTGGATTGGCTAAAAACCTTGCGGACTAAACACCTTGTTGACTAAACACCTTGCGGACTAAGAACCTTGTTGACTAAACACCTTGTGGACTAAGAACCTTGTGAACTATGAACCTTGTTGACTAAACACCTTGTGGACTAAGAACCTTGTGGACTAAGAACCTTGTGGACTGGGCTATGAACCTTGCGGACTAAGAACCTTGTGGACTCAGAACCTTGTGGACTAAGAACCTTGTGGACTAAGAACCTTGTGAACTATGAACCTTGTGGACTGGGCTATGAACCTTGCGGACTAAGAACCTTGTGGACTAAAAACCTTGTGGACTAAGAACCTTGCGGATTAAGAACTTTAAGGACTAAGAACTTTGTGGACTAAGAACCTTGTGAACTATGAACCTTGTGGACTGGGCTATGAACCTTGCGGACTAAGAACCTTGTGGACTAAAAACCTTGTGGACTAAGAACCTTGTGAACTAAGAACCTTGTGGACTCAGAACCTTGTGGACTAAGAACCTTGTGGATTAAGAACTTTAAGGACTAAAAACTTTGTGGACTCAGAACCTTGTGAACTAAGAACCTTGTGGACTAAGAACCTTGTGAACTATGAACCTTGTGGACTAAGAACCTTGTGGACTAAGAACCTTGTGGATTAAGAACCTTGTGAACTAAGAACCTTGTGGACTAAGAACCTTGTGGACTAAAAACCTTGTGAACTAAGAACCTTGTGGACTAAGAACCTTGTGAACTAAGAACCTTGTGGACTAAGAACCTTGTGGACTAAGAACCTTGTGGATTAAGAACTTTAAGGACTAAGAACTTTGTGGACTAAGAACCTTGTGAACTAAGAACCTTGTGGACTAAGAACCTTGTGAACTATGAACCTTGTGGACTAAGAACCTTGTGGACTAAGAACCTTGTGGACTAAGAACCTTGTGGACTATGAACCTTCGGACTAAGAACCTTGTGGACTAAGAACCTTGTGAACAAAGAACCTTGTGGATTAAGAACCTTGTGGATTAAGAACTTTAAGGACTAAGAACTTTGTGGACTGAGAACCTTGTGAACTATAAACCTTGTGGACTAAGAACCTTGTGGATTAAGAACCTTGTGGACTAAGAACCTTATGGATTAAGAACTTTAAGGACTAAAAACTTTGTGGACTAAGAACCTTGTGAACTATGAACCTTGTGGACTAAGAACCTTGTGGACTATGAATCTGGTGGACTAAGAACCTTGTAGATTAAGAACTTTAAGGACTAAGAACCTTGTGGATTAAGAACTTTAAGGACTAAAAACTTTGTGGACTAAGAACCTTGTAGACTAAGAACCTTGTGAACTAAGAACCTTGTGGACTAAGAACCTTGTGGATTAAGAACCTTGTGGATTAAGAACTTTAAGGACTAAGAACTTTGTGGACTAAGAATCTTGTGAACTAAGAACCTTGTGGACTAAGAACCTTATGGATTAAGAACCTTGTGGATTAAGAACCTTGTGGACTAAGAACCTTGTGAACTAAGAACTTTGTGGACTAAGAACCTTGTGGATTGAGAACCTTGTGGATTAAGAACCTTGTGGATTAAGAACTTTAAGGACTAAGAACTTTGTGGACTAAGAATCTTGTGAACTAAGAACCTTGTGGATTAAGAACCTTGTGGATTAAGAACTTTAAGGACTAAGAACTTTGTGGACTAAGAATCTTGTGAACTAAGAACCTTGTGGACTAAGAACCTTATGGATTAAGAACCTTGTGGACTAAGAACTTTGTGGACTAAGAACCTTATGGATTAAGAACTTTGTGGACTATGAACCTTGTGGACTAAGAACTTTAAGGACTAAGAACTTTGTGGACTAAGAACCTTGTGAACTAAGAACCTTGTGGACTAAGAACCTTGTGGATTAAGAACCTTGTGGACTATGAACCTTGTGGACTAAAAACCTTGTGGATTAAGAACTTTAAGGACTAAGAACTTTGTGGACTAAGAACCTTGTGAACTAAGAACCTTGTGGACTAAGAACCTTGTGGATTAAGAACCTTGTGGACTATGAACCTTGTGGACTAAAAACCTTGTGGATTAAGAACTTTAAGGACTAAGAACTTTGTGGACTAAGAACCTTGTGAACTAAGAACCTTGTGGACTAAGAACCTTGTGGATTAAGAACCTTGTGGACTAAGAACCTTGTGGACTAAAAACCTTGTGGATTAAGAACCTTGTGGACTAAGAACTTTGTGGACTAAGAACCTTGTGAACTATAAACCTTGTGGACTGAGAACCTTGTGGACTAAGAACCTTGTGGACTAAGAACCTTGTGAACTATGAACCTTGTGGATTAAGAACTTTAAGGACTAAGAACTTTGTGGACTAAGAACCTTGTGGATTAAGAACTTTAAGGACTAAGAACCTTGTGGACTAAGAACCTTGTGGATTAAGAACCTTGTGGACTAAGAACCTTGTGGACTATGAACCTTGTGGATTAAGAACTTTAAAGACTAAAAACTTTGTGGACTAAGAACCTTGTGGACTAAGAACCTTGTGGATTAAGAACTTTAAGGACTAAGAACTTTGTGGACTAAGAACCTTGTGGACTAAGAACCTTGTGGATTAAGAACCTTGTGGACTAAGAACATTGTGGATTAAGAACTTTAAGGATTAATAACTTTGTGGACTAGGAAACCTTGTGCGTTAAGATCCTGATTGCAGTAAAAATTTATCATTTAAAACCCCCAACATATAAGATCCTGTTTTGTCCATAGCAAAAGAATCAGGTTCTTAGAAAAAAAAATCACTTTTAGAAGTAGGTTAATCTGGCTATTAAAACGTGCGTGAGCGCCTCATAACCAATTTTCAATACGAATCAGATGTAAAATTTTCTCCACTGAATACATACGGTAGATGTAGTTCACCATTAGACAACTCGGTGCAGAGTTGCTACAGTCGTTATAATTAATTTTAATTCAATTTAAAGAATATGTAAATTTGGTTTCACTCACACCTCATTTTCCTTAGTTTTGAATTTTTTAGTAGCTTCTTGCGTATATATTTAACTGAACTCGCCCCTTTCCCACTTAACTGAAGAAGATCACCGAGGTGATTGAAACGTTTTACGAAAAAAACTTTTAATCAGAGACAACAACTCCCGTGTTTAACACAATTTTTTGACATTACGATGCCTAAAGTAATTACAACAACAGCACTTTTATAATTAATTTTTAATCGTGGTTCTGGAAAGCATCGGAGTTCATGGAATATATTTTGTTTCCTTTTAAAGTCACGGAGTTATAGGAGGTAAGGGAAGAATGGGCTGTTATAGGTGTGATTTTGCGAGAACACTACAAAACATGGCACACCAGACAATAAAAGAGAACTTTACGGTTGGACACCGTGTTCAGTACCTGGTGCTTTGTCTTCACCAGTGTACCATGAAGCTTTTTTCGCTTCCTCGTCAGCATGCGCGCTTTGCGATCGATCCCGATTCTTTTTCTTGAATATCCCAGGAAGTCCAATACTGAAACAAATATACAGTTGTTTTTGTGAATACATGTTTTGGGCTTCATTTTGAGTTTAAAAATGTTAATAAACAAAACTGTGTAAGCAAAAATTTTACAAACAAAATCGTTTTCCATGTGACATAACCTAATACCAACACGCGAGATATCAAGTTTTATGTCACACAGAAAACCAATTTCTACTTCTTTTCTAAAATACTCTATCTTGATAAACGTACAGAACTTGTCGATAATTTAAATCCGTGTCTCACACCCTCAGCTATCTGAAAGTGCATACTACACTTTTACCGTAAAGGTTAAGCCAAACAACAGAGTCTTACCTTCTGGCCATCCAGCCTGGTTTCTTTGTATCCTATAGAGATAAACATACTTGTATTAGTATTAATACTCTGAGTGCCAGAGGAATCGCGTCAATCGACATGTGCGAACTGCGTGCTTAGTTTGCTCACGACATGTACCATTAGTTCAATTTCGAAAGATATTAGCACCAAATAAAAGTAGTGATTGAAACCAGTAGACTTTGATTTTCGTAAAAGAATATCTACCAGTCGAAAAGCGCAAAACTAGTGAAGATGTTTAGACTGCCAGCAATCCCTCTTGAACTCGTCCAGCTCAAAATGAATCAATATATTTTCCGCTCGACCATTTTAAGTGACAAAACATGGACTGCTCGCAGTCTAGAAAGCGTGTTGAGTCTTGTAAGTGGGAAATCCAGAAGATTTCAACTCGTTTACTTTTACAGAGGAGGATTAACTTAACAACCGCGGTGGTAAATTCAAGTAACAAAAATAAAAATAAACGCTAAATAGGAAATAAGATAAGTTAATAACTGACGAATGACAAATTAGATTGGTTATACAAGAAAATAATCCTGACAACAAACTCGGACAACTGAACTTATCAGCGAAAGAGTATGTGTAGTTCACTTGGACTTCGGTTAACAAAATATGTTAGTTTAGTTTTTCAATAATCAAAAAAATTAAAAACAAAAAAGAAATATTTACTTGTTAAGTCGTTATGAGTTACCAGTTTCATCGACGTTATCAATATTCATTGCTTAAAGGGGCTCTTTCATGGTCGAGTCAATGAATTTTTTTTTTCAGAAATTTTTACGTTCTTTATCCAAATAATTTCAAAAGAAAAAAAAACTCAATTCACCAGTAAGACTGTAATTAATCACTTCTACCAAGGTTTTATGCATTTGAAAGCAATTTATTAGATTGTGTTCCAGCCCGGAACACAAGATTTAACAACTATAATCCGATTTAATCGCCGCCTAAAACAGACCATCCGTAGTAATTACCTCTTGAAAAACTTAAATTGGTATCTGAACAGTACCTGTTCAGAGATATTTTAGCTTGAAACAGCTTTTTTGTCAATAAATTCCTGAGTATGCGCAAAGCCGTAAAAGAGCCCTTTTAAATTATTTCTAATGGGTACATGCTTGATGCCAGATTACTTTGGCATAACTGAGCTTGTATAAACCAAAGTCACAACATTAAAGTCTCAGTGACAAAAAATCTTTAGAAGTTAGACTGTTTAGTATGTTAGTTATATTGGTGAGTATTTCAGTGTTATACAGATATATTAATGTTGTATTGCATATTGATTCAGAGTAAACATATTATTTACATTTCAAGTAGTGAACAAGCACGTATGGATTTTTTATAGTTTAATAAGGGACTTTACTTTTAGTTTTAGTTTCATTTTACCTGTCTAAGTTCCTTGTCCGTTTCCATTTGGTCGGACGACTTTATCTGCTAGATATGAGCACGCGCAACACTAGTTAAGTCTGACTCACACGGACAGTAAAACAACTATGTACATTCAGGATTTGCCTTTGGTTTTTTTAATTTTTATTCTTTATAGTTGTATTATTTTGGCTACGGTAATGGCAATGGCTTACGGTAATGGCTATAGCAATGTAATGGCCATGGAAATGGCTATGGTAATGGTAATGGTATTGGTAATAGCTATGATAATGGCTATAGTAGTGGTAATGGCTATGGTAATGGATATGGCAATGGTCACGACAATGGTAATGGTAATGGTACTGCTAAAGTTAACAGTAATGGTAATGGTGATGGTAATGGTATTGGTAATGGTGATAGTACTGGTAACGGTATTGGTAATGGCTATGGTAATGGCCATGGTAATGGTGATGGTAATGGTATTGGTAATGGTAGTGGTAATGGCCATGGTAATGGTAATGGTGATGGTAATGGTATTGGTAATGGTAGTGGTAATGGCCATGGTAATGGTAATGGTAGTGGTAATGGCCATGGTAATGGTAATGGAAATGGTAGTGGTAATGGCCATGGTAATGGTAATGGTAGTGGTAATGGCCATGGTAATGGTAGTGGTAGTGGTAATGGAAATGGTAGTGGTAATGGAAATGGTAGTGGTAATGGTAATGGTAGTGGTAATGGAAATGGTAGTGGTAATGGCCATGGTAATGGTAATGGAAATGGTAGTGGTAATGGCCATGGTAATGGCTATGGGAATAGAATGGTTTATATGATAATGCATAGAAATGATTATTG
>JANSTQ010219620.1:0-17145 GCA_026167885.1 Bergia puertoricense | reverse complement strand
AGTACGCGCGCTCTGATTCGCTGCAGTTGCGTGCTCTAAAACTGGATAGAGCCACGGATTACGTCATGTCACGCAAGAAAAACTTCCCGCATACGGCAAGAACAAACTTTTCAAGGTCAAATAAATCATGTTTAAAACGTCAAATTGCTTATGTTTTTAGATGATCTATTTTCTAAAAAGAATAAAAGTGTCGCGCTTAAATAGAACACCGAGTGACGTTATTGTAAGCCGTTTGAATTTGATTTAGAGGAAACTTCTGGTGCATGTTTGGCACTGTTTAGTAGATCTAATAAATCGCGAAAACTGAATGTCCTAGTCTTTGAAAAAATTAGATTGGTCGAAAAGATTTACGGATCATGAGTTGGAGCAAGCGGTAAGCTAATAAAACTACAGATCAAGATTTCGAACAACAAAACAAACCATGGATCACGAGTTCAGCAAGAGATAGGTGAACGTAATTTTCGATCAAAAGATAGAGCAAGAGGTGCGTCAAAATAACTTTTGATAAAGTGAGTAAGAGATAGATCAACATTACCTTTTATAAAGAGTTGGAGTATGTCGATTATAAGTCCGCTGCCTAGCTCTTGCCCCCCACCCCCCACCCCTCCGCGATTACAAGCCCACCAGAAAACCCTTACAGACATAAATAAGCCCAAGGTGTCCGGGCGTGATTGTACTGTAAGCAGTCACTTCATCTGTAGTTTGTACAATATAAAGAATGAACATATATACCAAGCTAGCCAAGCTCTGCAGATTCGTCTCTGCTGTCCGGGACACAAGAGTCTTTAAGAGGAAGCCAACAACTTTCCCTTCCACTCCCTCTTTAGTAGAGAACAAGCCAGACTTAGATGGCGTACCCTCATCCTCTTCATCAGACATTTCAGGCTCCTCGCAGAAGCCCAGCAGCGCATGTAGCAGGTCTACCACGTCCTCCACGGGATCCAGACGAGCGTAGTTTTTAATCCACGACTCGGCTGATGTTTGTTGTGTCTCCACGATCTTGTCCAGGGTGGTTACGCTGTCTGAGCGTAGCTTATCACCTGTCAGACACAAACTCTCACCGCACCCTACGGCAAACAATCAAATAATTATATTCTTAGTTACTAAACAACCTGCACATATACTTGTACATACTTGTTTACTGTATGTATGTGCTCGTAAGAAACGCAAGCTCGTTTTCTAACTATATTTTTATGGTGCTTCAGTCACAGTTCTGTTTAACCATTCAGTCGAACAGAAACATTTTGAAATTGTTTCGAGCTATTCACAGACAAAATGTCTACGTTTCTTGACAGGCAAATAGTACGGATGGCCTGTTTTAGACCATGATTGTGAGGGACTATGATAACGTGTCCTGACAAGAACTTAATAGGTAGAGCGTGAGTGAGACACTGATTTTCGTTTGACCTTGAAAATCTCGTTCACTGCATGTTCACTTTTCGTTTCATCTGCAAACTCCAGGAAAAATAAAAATAGCAAAACTTTAGTAACAAAGGACTTACAAACTGTAGCTGTTTGTTCATAGTTTGTCGAAACGAACTTTGTTCGCCCGACAAATCAAAATTAAAATCAAAACACGGCGTCAAATGAACGTGTTCCCAAATCCAATAATTAAGTGGGAAAGCGTATTTGCTGAGTGTTTGCAGAACCAATCAAAACTCCACAAATTCGGTTCGGTTTCGGTTTGCCCGTTTTCGTTTCATGGTCAAACGATAATCACTCGATAACGTAATAGCGTACTCTTGGCCGCCATCTTGATGTACCATCTTGGTACAGTACACCACAGTGGCCACCAGCTCCCATAGTGCCATACACTTGTTGGATTCAGCCGAGTTCAACGTGGCAAAAATGTTAAGTGGAGATATCTATATTATGCGAGACTGAAGGTTTAAAATATCAGTAGTATAGTTTCTTTCTTCACAATTGTTTTGTGTTAAAACGATTTATAAAGTGAACACTCACCTAACGGACAGCCCAAAGCTTTGACAAGTCTGAAGATACAACCAAACATAAGACTTTGGAAGGATGGTGGCCGTCCATAGAAACTAGGCCTGAGCCTACCAAGAACACTGTCACTCTGCGGTGTCTTCCATCCACAAACCATCGTCTCCGTCACAGTGCGATCATCCTGAGACACCCAGCTAGAACGACGATATCGTTTCACAGTCTTCTCATTAATCTCCATGAGGCAGTTCAGAACATTTAGGACCTCTTCACACACACATCCTGAGGGATTATCCCTAAGCACTCCATGTAAAGCCTGTAGAATGACCAGAATGCTGAGTCGACCATCATTTGTGATGTACTCGGCTGCACCAGGGTACACGTAATACTTCTCTGTCTTTGCAGAAGAACTTCGACTATTACCAGCCGCACCTGAGCTGCGCCGTTTCCTAGCAAAACCTTTCCCTGCTTGATTATCGTCTTTTGTAACATTGGCCGAGCTTTCTGCACTTACAGTGGCATGACTTTCAAAATTGACTTCGTCGGAGTCTAGGGACATAGTCATTGGAGTGACGTTGGTCGTGGCTGTGGATTCAGCAGAGATCAGCGACACTGAGCCAAGGCTTGCATCTGTATCCATATCAGGGCTGGCCAGCGGGACACGTGATGTACGCTGTGGTGAGTTGCTGTCACGGACAGATGACAGGGGGGTCACACAGACACTGCTTTCAGGGTTTGAATCACTAGACGTTAAGATTGAACTAACTTCTTCATCACATTTGTTAACATCTGGATCCTCTTCCAATACATCTGCCATGTACGGTTGAAAATCGCCCATGTTACCTGTCGACTCTTGACTGGTGTCTGTAGGAGTACTCGGTGCTGTGAGTGTTAACTCAGGACCACCAGCTGATGTCCCTAGCAACGGAACAACACTCTGGGTAGACTGACCTTCGCTTGTGGGGGTACTGGTATAAGATGTGACCAACGTTGGTCCAGTACTGGTAGTAGCTATTGCAACTTCCTTGTTGTCCGTTTCATTCACAGTTGTCACAGAAGTTGGAGGCACTGGAGTAAGAGAAAACTCGATAGAACTGCCACAGGTTGAAGGAATTATCAAATGAATATTGTCGTTTGGATCAGGGCTTGAGCTGCGGATGGAAGACACGATTGGTGTAAAAACCCTTCCACCATCACGGCCAGAGAGTACTGGAGAGTCCATCCGCACCCTAAGTTTTGTTCCACTTCCTTTTCGCTGCTCATTTTGTAGTTCTTCTTGGCTCTGTTGCTCTTCAGACTGTTGCACTTCTGCGCACGTTTTCTCAAACACTGATTGTTCTTTCTTGTTATCATCATCGCAGCTTTTCTCGTCTGCACCTGATGATTCCATGAAGTTGCTGCTTTTCGTTCCTTCATCAGCTTCGACTTCAACATCAGTTTTCAGTTCCGAGGTCGTAATCTTCACAGAAGAGTCACATTCTTTTGTTTCATGGTCATTTTCGTGCTCTTCAGGTATTTCATCTTCCTGCATTAAGAATTCCCTTTTGAGGTACGCTAAAATGTACTTCAAGATCCAGATTAATCCTTCTTCACACAAACCGGTAGAACATAAGCACTTTAAGACTGCAACATCAAAGAAGGTGGCAGGAGAAAACAACTTCTTTCCGCAAGGATCCAGATCGGATTTCCGAACAGACCTTCTAGATGTTGCACTGTCTCGTACTGTATGGCTTCCGTTTTCTGATGTGGACATTCTGCTATCCTCTTCGCTTTCTTGGTCTTTAAAAATAACTGCAGTGACAAATGGTGGTAGTTCAGGACTTTGGTGGGTCCACAAAGGCTTCCACAAAGTGATGCCATTCCCCAACCGAAATATCAAGTCATTGTCTCTGATCTTGAAGACGTGTGGACTCAACAAATGTACGAAGAGCTCAACAGTAGCTAGTGGGTAAAGCAAGCTTTCTTCATATGCTACCTCGCAGTGGTTGAAAGCCTCAACAAGAATCCAATGCATAGTATACAACATCTCCCTTTCGGCATTTCCAAGTCTTTCAACCAACCCCAGCTCGTAACGGTTTGCCATCAACGCAGAAACACCAGCAAGAACATGGGGAAGGGACGCTTGCACAAAGAACCATCTTGGAACACTAAGTACGGCATTGGCCAAACTTGGCTGAAGATCTTGAACTCTGTTCTCACAGATGAGGCGCTGTAATGACTAAAAGGGGAGAAGATAACAGAACAAGCCACCGAGTTAGAAGAGGGGCCTTTGTTTTATGAATTAATGAGGTATAGGTTATGAGTTGATTAAAGAAAGGGATGGGGTTAGCATTAGGGTTATGGTAAAGATTACAATTAGGTTTAAGGTCTTAAGGTTAGTGTTAGATTAAGGTTTTGGACCCACAATTCACAATGAGGCTTTTGAGTCACTGCATCTTAGTTTAGAGTTAGAACTGTTCTTGTTTCAAAAAGTTCCCAATGTCCAGTAAATACAGGTGTAACACTGCAGGTAATCATATATCTGGATCACACAATTGAATAGATTTTATGATGATTTCAAGTGACTTTTCAAAATACCGGGAAATTTCTTGTTTTTCTTACAGCTACAGTGGTGGATCTAAGGGGAGGGTATTGGGAGCCAATGTAGCTCCCTTTCCATTTACCAAACCGATAGTTTTAGTCATTTTCTACTGAAATTTCCACATCTCAAGAAGCTTTCTCTGTCAGTGTGCACCCCCTTCCAAAAAGCATGGATCCACCACAGAGCTACACTTTCTCCTTGGCTAATCTTATATAAATTATGACAAACAAGTTTTCTGGTCACTTCTTTTACTAAGTCCAACAATGGAGACAGAAGCGTCTTTATCTCTTTGAGAGATATAAGTTTTAAAATTAATGCCATTTTTGAACAAAATTCTTTGGTTGTCAAAAGTAAAGTCATTCAGTAATGTTTGGGAGGAAACTCAACAAGGAATACAAAATTAATGTGTTGGCTATGTAGTATGAGTTCAATGGCCACTGTATCATTACATGAAAGTGGAGAATCTTGAGGTATTGTGAAGGATGGTTTAAAATCGTCACTTAAGCTGTTTTTGCACTTTCAATTAAGGTACTGGGAAGATCAGAGAGTTGTAAACTTAACAGAGAATCACAGTTTTGTGATGCATTAGATATCTTGGTAACATGAGAAAACCCAAGGTAGAAATAAACTGATGAAGATTAGTCATCCTTAGTCATCCAGTAGTGGTGAATAAACAGTAAAAGTAAATCTATCACTGGAAATAGTTTTTGTGTAAGGTTCCATTTGTCCCACTCTGGGGACATTTCTTTGTCATGTCCCAAGTTACATTTCGGTCAATAACAATCATAACACCTGAAGAAGCCCAGCGTTGTTGGGTGAAACATTGTGTGCCTTACACAAAAACTATTTCCAGTAATAGGTTTACTTTTACTGTTCAAAACTCAAGGTAGTTCTAAATGTTTAAGGAGTAGCATGACCCCCCTGATCTAGTAAAAATACTTCTATACCAATGCCTCCCCCTAATCACACACATACACAAGAGATTATTTAAATATATATATTTTAGCCCAGATGGGACTACAGGAAAGAAAGAGTATTGCAGGCACCCTAAGGTACCAACCAAAATGAATTCACTATTTTCTTGATCTACACACCACTGATGCCGATTCACATGATCTCCTGTTCAGCTTTGGCTTGAGAAACTGGCTGTGAAAATGCAGAAAAACAAATAATTAACTTAACATGAAACAACAAGAAAGTGGAAGCTAGGAAACCAAAAGTGTAACAAAATATTGGAGAGTTCTTGTATTTTGTTCAATTAAATGTACAGTATCAACTCTGTCTGCCAATCAATGAACATCAGGCCTATAGCCAGGAATTTTCTTTGGGGGGTGCGAGCCAACATCATGGCAGACTCAGGGGTATAATTTTTTTTGAGGGGGGGAGGGAATTTTTACATTAACACCCAAGATTATATTTACCATGTAGATTTTGGAGGTTGTTTCACAGGTTAAGTAAAAGGGCTTTTTAGACAAAAAAATATTCTTTCTTATAGTAAACTTTATTTATTATCTGAGCAGACTGCCACAGACCTCCACGACCATGGGGGGGGGGGGTGCCTGCATACCCTGTGCACCCCCCTGCCTACAGGCCTGAACACATGTCTAAACAGATTGGAATCGGTAACCTGACACTTGAGTTGAAGATCAACTTTGTAGATTATCAAATTATTATAACAAGAACAACTAAAAAGCCCAAAAAATTAAGAAGAATGAACTTTGGCTGGTTAATTCTTACAAAAAAGTGTGTAGAACATTCCCAACTGGAACCTGTTTCCCGTATCAACTTGTACTCACAATACACCCTGGCTGAAATCTTTCAGTTGATCTAAACTCTAAAGCATAAATGTTAACTTGGCTCAACTCACCACCACCACCCATTACTATGACAATTAATATTTGCAAACTGAGCACTACACATAAGGTTTAGAAAAGCTGGGTTTAAGAATGCATGATCAAAGAGTATTTTTGAATTGATCAGCTGTTACAATGTTGTCAGTGAAGATATTTTTAAAAATTAATTGACCAGTTTCACCAAAAATAAGCATAATTAAAATAAAGTGTTTTTTTTAAAAAAAAACTGCAAGCAGATGGCGTAAATCAAGATTCCCATTACTGGTCTGATGATTTCATATATACTGATGTCTAGCTGATAATGTTCGGGGTGTGTATTTTTAAAGACCTTGAGCTCAATAAATATAAACAGCAATTTCTTGTCAAACTCCAAAATTCCAAATTCTGTCATAAAAAGAATAAACTGATTTTACGACTGACAGCAAAAAACCCTGACATTTTATTAAACATTTCACTTTTATAGGGTCTAATATTTTTCACGGTCTCCAAATGCAAGTCCAACACCAAACACCGTCTTCGGAGAAACGCAGTAAATATCAAACACGATTAACCATTAGACTAGTAACCAAGGCCAATTATGTTGCCATAAATTATAATTTTCAAACTTGATGCATTTTGACCTTCGCAGCAAGGGATCCATCTCTCCTTAGTTATCCACAACTCGTTCAATTTCAAATTATGTTAATTTGTCTTTCGCGCTTTGTCTTTGAACAATTTTCGCTTTTCACGAGTGCCAAATGGTAAATCATAACATTTACGGCCAATAATACTTTCACAAATTATTCCAACATGACCGATCACTTTTGTGAAATGCATTTGCCAGTCTTCGTGATGATCTCACAAACAGCTGCACTAGCTCGTACTCACTCATACATTATTTTACTATCAATTCGTGGGGAGGTCATGTCTCATGAAGTGAAGAAAAATGAACAGTCGCCTTGTCCTCAATAACAAAATACATATACGTCACAATCATCAAGCTAAACAACTGTGCTAAACTTTTTTTTGTTTCGAGTTCTAGACAAGCAGTAAAATTTTTCAACAAACCTTGATTGCCGCCAGAAATATGTTTGGATCGCGAGTGGAATAGACCTCCGCTCTACTTCAAACTCCTTGATTACGAATTCTTTGTTTGTCATTCTCCTGTCTTCAAACAGATAAAACACTGATCACTGAACATGACATCAATTCAACGAGTTCCCCATGTTGGCCTGTGGAGCAAAATCCTTTCTAGCAAAGATAACAAAGATATGACTCCCGGTAAAGGAAACCCCAAATGGCTAAAAATCGTTCTGTCAGCTGATCTGCCTGCGGCCATATGTTTACATCAGGGCGTCTGGGGAATGACGAGAAGACCCTGGGAACGAAATTGACCGCTGATCACCCCCTCTAAGGCTCAAGAAGGCCTGGATCCAAAGTTGTCTAAAGCATTTCTTGATTTTTTCATGAAAGAAGGCCGGAAAGTCTTTGGGATTCACATGTGAGTTTGGGAAAACTTGTGATTTGGATCTTGTTGATGGTTTTGGTTACTTCAGCAATGAATCTGACATCAGCAGGTTAGTACGATTTGTGTTACAATCAGAGGAAAAAATCTTGAAATCTTCAACTGCGATGAACACAGCCAAGAACATGACTAAGCGAAAAGCGAGTCAAGAAAATAATTATGTTGCAGCAAAGTGAAACAAATTTTTAAAAAATTCCTCGATCATAGTATTAGCAAGATTACTCTTGATTACAAGTATGGTGGATTTTTTGGACTTGTTAGGATTGTTAAATGGGAGCAGTTACTATCAATTATACGGTCAGTGATTAAATTCATTAAACAGCTGAAACTGATCATTCATATAGTACATTTCTATTAAAGTTGACCACTGATTGATTGGTTTCTACTTGAGTGTTCCTTTCATGCATTTATTTTCTAAACATGCTATAAACCTCCGAATAAAAGCCCCCGGAATATAAGCACACCAAATCTGAGACACATCACACCTTTTGATTATAAGCTCCCCCGAATATGAGCCCATTACTTATTATCTTATATTCGTAGGGGCTCAGGTTTAAGTTTTGAAATGGATGTTAACTTTTTTGTTCAAATACAGTTAACAAGATTACTGCAAGTCTTTCATGATCAGTGTCTTTGATGACAGTTAAAATTACCATTCCATCAACTGAGCTACAAGTCCTACTGGGAGCTGGTTTCTGTATACATGTATTGATGTAATTAAGAAGCAAGTGAAGAGGTAACCAGTAAGGCTTGGCTGATCAGCACTAAACAGATACACTGTATATTGATTTGACTGTGGTAAGCTGAAGTGGTGAAAAACATCCTAAGTAACAGGTTCTGAGCAATACTGCTAGAAAGGAAGCGGGTCGATATAGGAAGAGAGACTTGATGCAAGATTGAAAAGCAAAACATAAGAAGTGTTTCTGAAGTGACTGTTTGTTTGCTTTTCCATTGATTCTTCATTTTAGGACAAAACTTTATTTCCCAAAAAATTATCAAAAGTTGGAGTACAACCTACTATACTGTAAATATGTGTGGTATGAAGTAATGAGAAATCTATGGATCCAGGCATTTAGTCTTTGCTGTATGTGTTGACAGTCGTTATTATACACAGGTGGTATCCTTGCACTGCTGGATGAACCAGAACCAGAACTAAAGGTGAGCTATGGAACTAAAAGTATCTACTGTGTGTTCTACATTCAGACTGTTCATTACAGACTTCTCAGTCTGTAATATAGGCAGCTTTCCAAACCAGGTTCACATACATTTGTACATGTACTTTCTTTTAAAACAATAAATTAAAGGACCTCAATGGATACAAATACTTTTCTAATATAGAAAATCTAAAACAGAAAGTCTTCTTTGTTAGAAATGCCATTTTTTTGCATTTTGCACTTTGTTTATCAGCTTTTTAAAAATATTTTTCACGAGCACTTCACACTGAAGAAGGACTCTGGAAAGCATCTGAAAGCTCTGTTGAACTTTCTAAATTTTAGGTTGGTGAATAAGAATATTTTTGTTTCTTTATTTTTTACTTATTAGTAAAATTTTTTTAAATAAAGTGGAAGATATCCCAGTATCCTTTGATGATACAAAGCTTTGTTTTCAAATAACCACTGCATTTAATAGATGGAAAGATCGAGTTTCTACAGTATATTCTACAATGCTGGACATTTGAGTTTTATTTGGTATATCAACAAAACAGCAATTATTTATTTAAAGATGTAATGCCTAAGAAATTAACATGTTCAAATTCTCACATATAAGAATTTAACAATTTTACATGTACAGTCATTCAAAAAGGTATGTATGAAGCATGAAGTAGATCAAAGTTACAAGACACAGACAGTACATATAATGGTATGTTAGGACAGGAATGTGTATAAAAGTTATGATTACCTAGTAAGTTTCATCCCTCGATTTCATGTATGGACTTTTCTTTACAATATCAGTGACAGTGTCATCATCATCATCCATTTATCATCAATTGTCCACACATGTGTGGGTGAGATGTTGCATGGTTTTTAGTTTGTTCTTAAAAAATTGTTTGGTTTTTAGAAAAGGTATTTACAATAAATTGATCAAAATTTCCCTTATTGTACTTGTTAATATGAAATGCATCGATACAAGTAATTAGAATTTACCAATTCATAATGATTACTTGACACTTTTGAGATTGAAAGGGTTAATGTAAATACTGGATGGTTTATTGATAAGTACCATGCAAACAATAGATTGTGTGGTTTTAAAACTTGAAATTCTTCAGTCTGTAATGTTAACCTTTTGTTGGAAAGTTCGAGGCCCCATTCCCCACACTTAAAATTGAAAGACCTGTGCAAATAGAAGCGGGCATAGTTCAGTTGGTTAGTGCATGGCCTTCGGAGCAGGAGGTCCCCAGTTTGATTCTTGGTGACTCCAACGCCTGCTTCGACTTTCCTCTGATCTGTGTATCTACAATGTATAGCTTTAAATACCCATAAAACAGAACACTGACAAAGGGAGGAGAGTAAAGTGCGTACCGAGGGCCACAAGTTATGACAATTACTGTCATGTTTTACCCTTGTTAAAGAAAGTCGCTTTACCTTTTATCTTTAAGTAAATTGATGAATTTAAGTTAATACATACATTGACTGACACTTCACATTGTTTTGTGTTCCAGTTGTTTGCCCTCAGTAAGTTAAATCAAATTGTTGATGATTTCTGGGCTGAAATCTCTGAGTCAGTTGACAAGATGTAAGTTTATTTTGTATATTTTTTTCTGTAATAGTATGTGTTTTGCAATTCCTTTTAGAATCACGACAAGTAATTTATTTATAACTAGTTTGTTTTTGGACTGATCAGAGAGTCTAATTTCTACCAAGAAAAAAAGAAAAAAACAAAACTTAGTTTTCACAAAAGATAAGAATATTTTAAAGATATTATTTTCAATAAAGTAATGTACTTGGTAATCTTTCAACTCAAAGACATGAATGCCTGGTTTTTGTAAACATAAAAGTATTTATTATACAAGTCATGTAGCTTAAATGTAGGTCAGACATTTTTTATCAGGTCTGTATATATTGGTTTATAGAAATAAGAAATTCAACAACAGAATTATAATTGAAAAAAAGTTGCTTTTAATATTCATTTATTTTAACTGATTTCTGTGTAACTCAAGACTGTAAAAAGACTAATATTTATTTAATGTAAGGTCTGACTTCAAATGTTTCATAGAGTTTTTTGTCCAGTTGTGCTGCAAGCTACAACCGTCTTGAACAGTTATGCATTCACTGAATAATTTGGCCTGAGTGACATACAATTATGTGTCTGAGCTAATATGTACATGTAGATCATGGAAAACCTCAAAAATCATGAAATTTTGAAACTTCAAAATTGAGGCCTGAAAAACCTGGAAAATCTAAACTGGACATGGGAAATTATCAAGAATCAGATCTGTACAAATTGGAAATATGAAGTAATTGACTGTAACAAAAAAGATGGCGACTGCAACATTTACCCATAACTCCTGGTGCACATGAAAAACCTTTAAATGCTCATGAAAACATACAGAAAGGATCTAAAAACTTCATGCCTGGTATATACAATGTTGTTAGTGCATGGACAAGTTTCTTAAAGCAATGGCCTTCCATGTACACCACCTGTTCACTGTGTTAAGTTTGCAAGGTATTGTGGTCAAATGTACAGCCGCCATCTTTTTCGGTGTGGTGGATTATGTGTATGAACCCTGAATGTGCTCACATTGGATGCCAAAACCTGATTGAATGAGGACTCAATCACTGCTTGTCAATTGGTCATTTCTTGCAGAGAAGTACTATATGAAGATGAATCATTTAAACATAACAAGCTGTCAGCTCTTGTTGCATCAAAAGTAAGTGACTTGCTTCAAAAATTATATGCAATCATAGTTAAAAGTGTTGAGACAATCCCCCCTCCCCCACAGCAGTGTTGAGTAGTCTCTATCAAAACTGTCAAAAAATTAAGTTTTTATGTGCCGTCGGAGATTCCAATATTGAACAGGGGGGAAGGGTGGATCAAACTAATGTTTTTATAATATTTTTAACCTTTTTCATAACTTTTTGATCTTAAAGTTGTTTTAACTTAAGGTGACTATTAGAGTTTCCTGGCTCACATAATCAGCTCATCACAACAACTATTATTTTACTGACCATGATGATTATAGTCAATTGCAGATTTTAGTCACAAGACAGTGTGTAAAAAGAAAATTCCCCTTGTGAAAGTGAAATACTATACAGTTCTAACAGGATATGATACAGCCACATGCTTGCATAATGAAATTATTTACCATCAATAATAGATGCTAGGCTTTTCTTCATTCTTAATAGGATAGTTCAGAGAATTTAAAATTCAGATCTATATACATGTATACCGTTAAGAAGTAGACGTAGCTCAGTTGGTTAGTGCGCGGCCTTCAGAGCTGGAGGTCTCCAGTTCAATTCTTGGAGTGACTCCAATGTCAACTTCAGCTTCCCTCTGATCCGTGTAGCTGTAGCTTTAAATACCCGTAAAATGGAGCACTGACAGAGGGAGGGGGGTAAAGTGCACACCAAGGGTCACAAGTTTATCAGTTACCACAGTTACTGTCATGTGTTACCCTCATTAAAGAAAGTCACTTTATCTTTACTTTTACCTTTAAATACATGTAAGAACTTTTATTGATTGTGATCAAAGACATTAATTACTCTCTGAAAAAATTAATTGTTGATAATCATTTTGTTGTCAGGTTTACTATCACCTGGGAGCCTTTGAGGACTCGCTGACTTATGCACTGGGTGCTGGAGATTTGCTTGATGTTAATGGTCATTCAGAATATGTTGAAACCACCATTGGTTAGTTAATAGTTTAATAAGTATATATTAAACTTTAACTAAAGATTATTTTATTCCTATTATTTAAAATAATAGACCTTTGTCACTCTTCTGTCATCTTGAACTGAAAGCGAGGCTGGGCAGGCATGACAAAGCAACCCTTATGCACAGAAAGGAGAAATATAGTATATGTTCATATCATGAAGCTGTCTTGGTCAAAATCTTTGAAATATCTAACTTAAATTGGCTTAGATTTTGACAAAATGAGAACGCAATCCCTTTTTGATTGAAAGCGAGACTTGACGGGCATAGCAAAGATTGCATGCTCATCTTGACAAATCCAAGCCTATTTGCCACTGATATTTCAAAGATTTTGACCATGACAACTTCACGTCTTCTACACAGGCCATATTTCTCACTATTTTGCATTAAAAACTCTTTGTTATGCTTGCCCAGCCTAGCTTTCAACCCAATTTGACAGAAGCGTGACAAAGGTCTATTGTGGCACAGAATACAGTAATGGCAGATCTAGCTTAAAGGTTTATATTATTTATGTAAGGCTTATCAGTCTGTATGGTTTTCTAACACTGGGATATATATATATGTACAGCAGGTAGATAGAAGGTAGAGACAAACCTGTGAAATAAACTGGATTTAAACAACCACAAGCAAAACTCACTGCTACAATGAATTATTATCAATAGATCTGTAAAATGAGTGACTGACCAGCCTTGCTTTCACATAACTCTCTGAGTTAGATTTTCCATTATTGCATGTGTTATATATAAACCTCTATTGAAATATTAATTAAAATTTGATTTGATAACATTAAGTGGATAATTAACAAAATATTTTTAAAGTTATTTTAAGCTCTTGTGCAACACTTAGGCATACAGACTCAATGTTAAAATCTTTCAGGCAATCTTTGTTAATTTTCATACTGTCTGAGTGTATACTCTATGGCTGGCATGCAATGTTATGGTGCTTATGAGTTTGTGTGTGAAGCTAAATGCTAAAGATGTTGTAATCACATACCATCTTTAATTTTTGAGTGGTCTTCCTGTTTGGAAGCATGTCAGTCTGGCCAGAGCACACCATTAGCTACAGTATCATAATAGACATGCTCACTGAGACACCCAATGTAGTGAGTCTTGTAATGTTTGGGAGGATGCCCGACATGGAATACAAAATTAACATGATGGCTTGCTATGTATTAAGTGTCCAACAGCCTTTGTAGCATTGCATGAAAGCAGAGAATTTCAAGGTTTTGTCAAGGGTGGTTTAAAGTCATCATTCTGACTGTTTTTGCAATGAGCTTTTTAATTATTTAAGATGAAATATGCTATCTGTTCTTTCTCCTTCGTGCTTCAGCTAAATGTATAGATCACTACACACAAGCTTGTGTGAAAAGGGCAGAGAACCCAGAAGAACTTGTAGAGATTGATCCCAGACTGGAATCTATTGTGAACAGGATGTTCAAGAGATGCTTTGATGATGGCAAATTCAAACAGGTACATGTATCAGGTTGGAGGGCCAAGAGTTTGCTAGTAATTGTATGTGTATGGGCTTGTTACACACTGTACATATTTTGTTTATGAACTTTGTCCTTAACAACAGCAAACAGCCAGGAAATTTAACAACTGACTGGAGTTTACAAGCTATTTTTTTGAAGAGTTCTAAGTTGTTAACAGAGACCTTCATATTGGCACTTGCACAAGTGTCACATACCTGCTATCTTCCAACATTTTGCTCTCTGCTTTAAATTTTATTCACCTTATACACTGTATACCTACATGTGGTTCTCCCAATATTTTGTACCTAAAATATATATTATGCTTTAATTTATACTTTCATTTCAGTGGTAATTGAAAACTCAGAATTAAGTCAGGCAAAACTACTAAAAGGAAAAATGTGATGAATAATATAATAATTTTATACATGTATTTTTTCATTAGTTGAAGAGTAGTGCAAAAACAACATATTAGTGACTCTGTATGAGAAGTTCAATTCTCCCAAAAGTTATGAAAGAAAAGAGGACTAACATAAGAAGAATTACAAACTTGATCAAAAATGTCCTACATTGTTTTTTGTGTTTTCAATTACCCTGTAATTATCTCAAAGGTATCGATTAAATGTTGTCTTAAGATTGATATCTTTATTTCTAGAAGTGATGAAATTACTAATTAAAAGAGTTTCCAAGTGGTACAGTACACTGAAAATGTTCTGGACAAGGTCTTTATGATGACTAAAATAAACCAAGTCTTTAAACTTTTAAATCCCTGTAATATTTTGTTTTACTTTGTATGCATAATTATATGTAATATATATTTATTTAGGCCAGACCAATTTAATTTCCTGTTTTACAAACCTGCCGAACTCCGATTTTCGAAAGTTGTAAAAAAAAAATCAAAAATCCATCCAAAATTGAAAATAGAGAAAGGTCAGAGCATTTCCCTGTTTGTTATTCATTTTATATCTATTCACTTTTTTTTTGTACTTATGCATGTTTCGAGCTGAAAATCATAGCTTTATATACGATTGAAAATGTTTCACAAGTGGCGCTGGAGATATCCAACTTTGGGTGCACATGATGAATGAATTACATTATAAAGGCTTGATTTGAACCAATACAGTAATTTATTGATATTGTTAGTAATGGTATTGTACCAAGTTTTGTAATGAATGGCATATTCTTAGACTTTTATTTTTATTTTTTTTCCCCCTCCGATCTTAAGTTTCTGGCCTAAATGTTCATAAAAGAGGGAATTAAATTGGTTTGGCATTATTATAATTTTACCAAAATTACATGTATCTGTGGCTTTTAAGAAGTTACCTCACCATAAAAAATTGCATTGTGATTGTTGACTAATTAATATTTTGTTCTCATTCTGATCTTTTCAGGCTGTTGGAATTGCACTTGAGACTCGGAGATTAGATATTTTTGAGCATGCTATACTGAAATCTGTAAGTAGCCTGAAAAAGTTGATAATTATCTTCATATTTATGTTGATTAAATACACCTGTCCAGTGACCCAGTCTTGTTACTAGTAGCTTTTTGATTTTAAATATTAAGTGTTAAATTTGTTCAGTGTATGTTGTAAGTACTTAGTACAACATAAGTTAAAACTTTAAGGTATTTATGGTTCCATAATGTATTGTGAATTTAATTCAAAATTTATTTGTAACATGATGAATTATCTTAATAATTTTTTATTTTACTACCACGTCATTGTCATGGTACAATACATGTGTGTGTGTGTGTGTGTATATATATATAACTATGTAATTATATATATGTATGTATGTATGTATGTATGTTGTACATAGAAGATGTGGGACAACTAGCAACTCCTTAAAGGTCCATAGGTTTTATTAAAAAGTTAAAACGTTTCAGCAATTCAGCCTTCTTCATTTAAAAGTTAAAAAAGTTAAAAGCTAAAATTATATAATTATATTGTTCAGTCAGAACTGTTGTGAAATTTTAATACATGTAATTAGTATTTGACTGTACATATCTTTCTATTATCATTTTAGTCTGTGTCACAAGTGATCAGATCAATTCTTAAAAAAAGTAATCTTTTCATGTAAAATGTTGTTGTGGTTTGTTTAGGATGATGTTCCTGGAATGTTGTCATATTCTCTAAAAGTGTGCATGTCCCTGGTGCAGAGCAGGCAGATGAGAAATAAGGTACAGTACAATCAGGACTTTGCTATCAACCAACTCAAATGGATAATTTTTTACTGTTGCAGGAAACAATTTTTTAAAATTATAAATCAGTTTTTGCGAAAACTACACATCAGTTGAAGTTGTTCCAGAAAAATAAAAAATGTACATCATTCAGCAGCTTGTTTGGGGCTCAACACTGTCCTGGGAACAGATCTGAACCCCCACCACATCTAATGGTAGTGTTTACTATTCCTTAAAAATAAAATTATTTGTTTATTTACATTGTACAACTTGTTTTGTTGGTACAGATTCTGCGAGTCCTGGTCAGATTGTACCAAAACTTGGAAACTCCAGACTATATCAGTATTTGTCAGGTAGGATGCCGGGGGGGTGGGGGTACTGAGAAAGTGCAAAAAATATCTTTGCGTTTGACATTCACAGTGTTGGTATTTTGATTAATTTGATGCTTTTGCACATTACTTTTTAGATGCAATATTATTTTTGGTTTCATGAATTGAAAATATAGATTGTTAATAATTAGCCCAGAGTATTTTTAGGGGGTTTAACCCTTTCAGCCCCAGCCAGTTTATCAACATCTATTTTCTCCTTACAGTATCAATACAAATTAAGTTGTTTGGCTGTGAGAATAAAGGAATTGATCACACACAATAAGCTCTCTAGTATGAAAAGTGAAGTTCTCCCAAACTGTTTAAAAGGAACATATGAAAACAGTTTAGGTGAATTTAGCAACACATCAAATGTCATTTTCT
>JANSTQ010219509.1:6648-17146 GCA_026167885.1 Bergia puertoricense | reverse complement strand
AACTACGATGGTCTCGGCATTCTGATCCAACTTTGTAAACGAAGAAATCCAACAGGTTTGTATACGACTACGTTTTATATCTAGCCTTGTAGCTCAGTTGGTAGAGTATTGTTTATCTGTTCCAGAGGTTGTGGGTTCGAATATAATCGCATCGTTGGACCCAATTCTTTCCTAGGGTTATAGCTCAGAAGGAATTACTTGGGATATTTGTACAGAACTTCAACTTATCACAGTTAAATCACTACATAGGTTTGTTTACTGTTTGTTTAGCTTTTAAGTACTATACTTATACTGCGCTAAATCTGGGTTCTTTTGAAAATATGGCGTTTTGTTTTTATTTAGAATATGTATAGCAATGTGTTATGCCAACGAAAGAGGTCAGATACTTCAGAACGCTATTTTGAAGAATGCACTCGTGGCAAGAGAACCCCGTGTTTTCAGAGATTCTGCCAAGTCTTAACATCATTAAGAGTTCTGTTAGAGAGAAATCTGTGTGAAGTTCTAAGGTTCCAGAGCAGTTTTAAATCAGAGCTAGCAGGCCCATAACCTTAAACCGATCGGATTTGGATTGAGGGATTTGTGTGTTTGAAATAATTATTTGAAATGTCCGTTTCAACAAACTTGACTGTTGCCACTGAAGAATCTCGAGAGGTTCTCTCAAATTTATGACACTTGCTGGATACCAATAACTTTCAAATCATTGAAATATAAATCCATTTTTAATAAGAAATATATTAGGTAATTATAATCATATTTAATAGATCTTAGTTATTACTTTAGATAATTAGGCAATTAATATTAAGATAACTTGTAAATAAAGAGCCATGCTGCAAAAAGAAAAACTGCAATATTTCATACTTCTTTTATTATTATTATCATCATTATTCAGTGTTATTATTATTATTATTGTTATTATTATTATTATTATATTATCTTTATTACCATCAAGTCAATAAAAATAATGAGAAAGTTTCGTTAATTATTTATTTATAATTCTTGACAGCTCATAGTGTCAATCTTTGTTAAACATTTTTGGCCTCATTTCTAAAAACGAACCCGAAATATTTTTAAACTTAAAATGGGAATTTTAAATGTCTATGTTTTCTAAAGGAAAAGTTTTCGACTCCAACTTTGGGGTTTAGTATTCGAGAGCTTACCATGGACCTTCGTGAGGAGAAGTCAGTGTTGTAGAAACATGCGGGTAACTTCCTAGGCTTCGTCATAAATATTTGGACCAGGTTAAACGTCGATCTTAGCATGTGTTTAGCTTCCGGTCGACCAAAATTAATGAAGTTCGATTTTTGAGTCAAACGTCGAACTCAATTGACCGTAACAAAAAAGATGGCGACTGGTACATTTACCCATAACTCCTAGCGCGCATAATACCTGAAAACGCTCATAAAAACCTACAGAAAGGATCTGAAATTCTCCAATCTAGCATAAACAATGTTGTTAGTGAATGGACACGTTTCCCAAACAATGGTCTTCCACGTTCACCAATTCACTGAGTTAGGTTCGCAAGGCATTGTGGTCAAACGTACAGCCGCCATCTTTTTCGGTATGGTGGATTCAGTCGGCCGAAATGCAGTTGATCTTTTGCCGTTGTAATCGACTCCTCCAGTCGATTAGAAAGACTGAGTCGATCAAAACTCAATCAGTCGATCTTAATTGGGACAACTTATCATGTACTTAGTTGTTGAATTTATTTAATTCAGTTCCTCAGTCGTATGGTGAGGTGGACGTTTAACACGGGCCTTACCGGCACCTCTTATGGTTATTCCAGGTAACAAACACCTGTTGTCTGTCTTAAAAGGGACACTTTCACGGTTGTTCCATACAAAACTATCGCTTTCCAAAAGTATTTCCTTTCATTTGTATTCAAAGTCAGTTTTATGATAAAAGAAACCGTTTTAACAAATAGACAAAGAAACCGTTTTAACAAATACAATTTATTAAGGATTGGTGCACTCTGGTGCTATGTTCGCTAGTCATTAATTTATCCTACAGGCCAACACTAAATTCGCTCAAGCACTCATAACTGTAATCCGTTTCAATCGTCCACGTTTAAGGAAAAATTGCGCTTGCTATATTTGTAGCAGAAGTTAGTTTTGCGTTTTTAACGTCTTTTGCCGAGCATCGGAAAGATTGCACAGTCATACTGCGAAACTGCCTTTTGCCATGATGGAACAAATTAAATGCGCTTCAAACTGTTTTTTAAGCGTTTATTTCTGTTTTCCCCCAAGAGACACTTCTTGAATTTTAAATAAAACGTTGTTAACAGGTCGATGTACAAGATAAATAAAGTGTTTGAACTGTGTGCGAAAGTCGATTTCTTGAAATAAGCACCCACTTCGAATAAGTCCCCCCTCCTCTTCCCCCTCCCCGAACAAGCGCCTACGCTCCGATGCTGATTTTTAAATAAGAGTCCGGGCGCGTATTTGAGGAAACACGGTATTTAAGTGTGGCATATAATATGGAGCATACTATGAAGAACGTCAAAGTTCAAAAGACGAATTTTACGTGGATTATATTAGACAAGTGCCGTCTGTATCTCCTCATGGAGCAGGCGCACCGTTTATCCTCCAGCACCTTCCAAGCAATCTTTTCTTTGCAGTCCACTTCAAAGGCTTTGATCTTTTCAGCTGATAACTAAACTGTCTTTTCCTCAGAATCGACCGAGGAAAAAAAAGCTCCCTCTCCCGCGGCCGCAATCCTCGCGGCTTCCAAACTCTCGCTCACCGACTCGCTCACAGCTTCGCCACTCGATTTTTTCTCGATCGATTCTGAGGAAAAGAGACTGCTCGCAGTCTAGCTAATAACAGGCCTTTTTCTTCTCCATACACGTCATTTCTACTAATATACCTTGATCCATAAGATAAGTAGCTATTAAGAATTTTACATATAAAGGAATAATCATATTTTTTGCAACTGTCGAGAGCCGACACTGACCGGCAGCAGAACGAATCATGTGTCTATTAGAACACGGTATCCGACGGAAGTGGGAAATCTTAACCGAAACTTCGCAAGAAAAAATATAGAAAGAAAAAAGTTTGGATCCCAAATCTGAAAACTCCAATTGAACAGTTCAATACTGAACAGCGTCTACGAATCTCTTTTATGGAAAATAATTGGGGTTTTAGGCGATTCAACGAAAAGATTCCCTTGTCACTCTGAAGCCCGCGGGCACTGATTTGTAGCAGGCAGTAGAAAGGGTCAAGTTAAAGATTAAACAACTTATGAACGCTTATGAGCCCTTAGGAGCTAGTTGTCTGCTCAGGGACGAACACATTTCTAGCTGTAGCTCTTGCTTTTGTACTTGTTCGTGCTCCTGCTCTTGTAGTCTTTTTTTTTTTTGCAACACACACCATGAACACTTACCAGAGCCCCCGACAGTGCTTTTAAACATACGTGCGTGCGTATGCCTGCCAGCATCATCAATTGAAAATTATGTTTCTTGGGCAAAGCTATTTCCCTGTTGTTCATGATTTCAATTTAGACCTTTGATATACAATATGTTCATGAATGAAAACTATCCGGTGGTGCGATAGGCTTAAAGGACTTTCTTTTATACAGTCGAGTATCGCTAATGCAGTTTATGTATTTGTCAAACACAATCAAAATCATCCGTAGCTGGGTAATCCCGGTTTCTGTAAAATGACTGACCTACCCCTCCCTTAAAGCTAAACTTAACCCTTCCCCCAACCTTGACTCTAACTCTAACCTAAGGGAGGGATGGGTGGGTAGTTTCCCCAGGAACCGGGATTGAATTACTGAGGGGTGGGCCTTAGATGGCCTTGTGTTTGAATAAGCTTGCATAATTTTAAATTAGAAAACGAAATTGCACGTAACCTCTAAACTAATTTCGGGACTAATAAAATACAAAACTTAGCAACCCTTTTAAAATCTGGTTCGTTATCATTAATGTTTCTTGTTACCGTTTGCGACTGACTCGTACCCAGTCGTTTTTACGAGGAAAAAGTCGAGCGAGAGCTCAGGGCCCACAATTCCTGACGCGCATCTCACTTTCTCTCGCCCATTTTTCCTTAGACGACTGGGTACGAGTCAGCGTTTGCGAGGCAAAGTTAAAAAATTGCGGCCTTCCCTGAAATGCGTTTTAGAAAATCATAACCTGCCTAAAACCACGCTGAAAATTCATAACCCTCCCTACAAAAAATAGCAGCCCTTCCCCCGATAAATAATGACAGGTCCCTTACTAGGTCTACGACAAACACACACATTGCTGATCCGAATTTACAATTTTATAAAGATAAAGCAGAAATCGTTTAAAAGTTGTAACGTGCCGTGTTAGAGGTGAAAAGTAACAACATATTTTAGTTTAAATTGGAATCAGCGACAACCATGTGGCAAGTAATCAGCTATTTTCAAAAAGTATAGTTTTGTCTACACAATTAAAAGAAAAATTTACGGCGGTATGAACATATTAATTTTATTTTTTCTTGTGTTAAAATTAGTTTATTCACCCGCTGTACTCGTTGGAAAAAAATTGTTTTAGTTGCCACTCAAAAATAAATTCATATCTTCGCCCTAGTTTCCGTGGAACATCCTCCATATTTTCATGACCAAGTGCAAACTTAAACAACTGACGAGTGAAAACTGAACAGTGTTGCGAACGTCCAATGACCTGGAAAACGGCCGGTAACACGCCGATGGGTACTTAAATACTACTATTTCTGGTGGCTCTATGTAGAAGTGTTCGCGTAATTGAATATTTGACAAAGATTTGAAAAGTAAAACGGTCAGATTATAGCTTTCAAATTAAAGAGACAGATTACAGTTCTGAATGAGAAAAGTCGAACATTCCAGGAGAAAAAACAAATCCCCGCGAATGAAAGTTGGAGAAAGATTAGTTCATTCAAAAACTTATAAACACCCAAAGGAGTTCCCTAACATCCTTAAAAGAGGATGATACAAATCCAGGAGCCGTCCTGCAAGACACTGTATTGTATTCAGTGTACTGCCTTGCACGTGTTCTGACGTAATAGATGATTACAACATTGTCCAAAAATCTTGTCAAAGCAGATCAGGTTTAATACCAAAAAGATTTACCAAAGCAGGCTAAGAAGCATTAGGAAAGAATAAATCTTGAAAGTCCTAATCAAAAGTAAAGACGGCTTACAAAACAATGTCGTCTAAAGCACCAATATTAGCACTTAAACTGCAATTGTTGTAGTTGTTGCAGAATTTTAGTCATGTTCTGATAATGAAACACGGTATCTCATAGTACAACAACAGGATCTTTTACGATCAAAGAATTCATTTTTGTTGCTTTGTCGAGCATTATATAGGCAACTCTCGTTATAGCAAACACTTCGGGAGTCCGTAATAGCGAGTTGATTCCATGCAGTTTCTTTGTAGTTCTGGCCGGGGATCTACAATCATGGTCAAAAGTTGTTGGGACGAGCTGTTTATGTAAGCCGGGAAACTCTATTTTTTACTCTTAACACTACTTTAGGATTATAAAATTATGAAAACGGTCAAAATGTTATAAAAACATTAGTTTAACCCCCCTTCCCCCCCTGTTCGATGTTGGAACCTCTGACTGCACATAAAAATTAGATTTTTGGAGACTTTTGATGAAGTTTACTCCGAACATTGATGCGGGGAAGGGGGTCGTCCCAACAATATTGACCATGATTGTAGCTTCTGTCCGTAATAGCGGGAATCCGTATAATAGCTAGACTGAGTTGATTCCATACATTTCTTTGTAGTTCTGGCCGGGGATCTAGCTTCTGTCCTTAATAGCGAGGTGTCCGTAGTAACAGGGTGTCCGCAAGGCGAGAGTTGACTTTATGATCATATAAATCATAAAGGCGTCATATGACCTTTATTGTAACATACGGCACCAACAGAGCAACTTGGACAGCTGCTGCTGGTGCTGTGGTCCACACACGCGTGTGTTCTGTAACTTGTACAGACTGAATGACATAAACATGATTAACTTCCCCCGCCAACACATACACTATCCATTTGACACTACGTGTACATCTGCCGCCAATAAAGGGTCTTCAATTCGACGGAACACAGTCACCAATTTGATTCCTTTATTTCTTGTAACTTTTTTTCCTTCTTCAGAACTTTCGCCAAGTTTAGGTACAACAGGATCGGCTTTCTGAAAAGACAAGGAATAAGCATGGAAAGGCCATACGTTTGATAAAGCGAGGAAATTTAATTTGAATATCCGAACTTCCAAATATCAAACTCAACTTTAAAGATGTAAACTTTCATGACAAACGAAAACCAGATTCCTTTAGTTTAACTCTTCAATGTTTTGATTTATTACACTCTTAATAAACATTATAAACACAAGCCATGTATCCTGATTAAATAAACGAAGCGGTCTCCTGAAGGAAACTAAGGTGTCAAATATGGACCGAAATAGAACTTATTTTGAAATTTTCGCAATTCTGTTGTATTTTATAGTATTTGAGCAAGGTTTTGCAAAAATAAAGACAAAGAATGTAATTTAGCTGCTCGTAGTTTCAAAGTTCATGTTAATTTTTTACTTTAATTGTCCTAGCCTCCAACTAGACTTCCTCATCAATGATTCAATCCCGTCCTGCCCTTTAAAAAACAAGGTCGAGCCGAGCAAAATATATGACAGTACCACTGTGATAAGTCCTGTTGGCACATGCGTGTAAAGTCGGTTTGCTGTAGCTGTCTAAAGTGTTTACTAGTATAGCTCCTATTTAATTGAGCGACCGAAACTGAATCTCTTTCCCCCTTACCCCCTTACCACACTGAAGCCACCACACCCTCCCTGTTTCTGAGTCAAACTTCGCTGATATCTTGTCGAGAACCACTTCTTAGCTGCAAATAATCTCAACTTTTGTGTTTCGAATCTTGCAAATAGCTTGATAGAAGTGTTACAAGTAATTAGTGACGAAAAATGTTTTGTTGAAGGTGCATGAAAGAGTTTCGTAAAAGGTTAATAAAAGTGAAACTGAAAATGCCGCAAAAATGGCACATTTTTGTAACAGATATCGAACTGAAAAGCTGAAACACTGAACAGGCTAGCAACAAGCCAAACCATAATTGTTACATTACAAGTGAAAATAGGTCCAGTCTTATAAAACGCGAACTGCTAATTTGAGCTCTTAATGAAGTTAAACACAAAGCGCATTTTATATTTGTAGTTCCTCTGATATGCTAAGCGAGACCTCCTTCCTTTTAACGCCTGTCCCCTAACGACCTTAACTCGATCCCTTCCTTAGAGTTAACAACACTTTTTCCAACACGTAAATAGTTAGTAATAAAGCTTTTGTATTTTTATACCTATAATTTTAATATCTTGATCAATATGGTCTCTTATTTGCGTTAGATGTCGTTAGAAAGTTCATTAAAACTGCTCCTAGTCCTAACAACCAATCGAAGGTAAACATCTTTAGGGAGTACAGCGTCGCTCGGTATTCTTACCATCTCATCCTCGCTGACTTCAATGAACAACGGATGCTGAAGAAAATGGTTTCTCATCCAATCATGAAGTTGAGGCACGTCTGTTATTGTATATATCAATCCCTATGATAAAAGGTGAGTACATAGTTTAACCGAGGCCTAGCAACGTTTATCTGTATTCGCTAAAGATGCTAGGCTGTACCCAGAAAACATTTCGTTTCTCATCACCCTCTGTTTACTGATGTTGGGTCGGTCGCACGGGCCATGTAAACAGAAAAACTGGGGAAAACGACGATAAAACCTTGATTCTTATGAGAATATGTTTTGCAGACACTGCATGAGCCGCTACAACGCCAGATATGAGCTGGCCATGAGTAAAAAATGGTGATTAATGCGGCAATGAACAAGAGCAGGGGTGACCCGTAAGGTTTGGCCGCTTAGCACCAGTAAACTGATACACTGATTTAAATCGGAGAGTTGAAATGCTGTGCAAATATCCCAAGTAATTCCTTCTGAGCTATAGCCCTAGAAATGAAATGGGCCCTGGCAGGCACTGGTAGAGCAACAGTGATCTGTTCTGGGGTCGTGGGTTTGAATCCTTCCAGGCCCACCAGAATCTGATAATCTTTCTCTTTCTCTGTATGGGCCATTTCTCTTCTAGGGCTATCGATAAGAAGGAATTACTTGGGATATTCATATAGCAATTCAACTTACTATATTAAAATCACTATCCCTGTTTTGTTGCACTTAATTGTGAAAACGTGGATAGGTTTTGTGACCGGAAACACGGTTTTACTGACAGTACTGAGCTTGACCCACACTGAACAGTCCAACAGCTGTGTGATACAGTGGTTTTACATGTACAAGTTACCAAATGAATGCATTTATGAAGAACAATGTTCAGAAGAGACCTAAACTTTGGGCATGAGTAAAAACTTGGAATTTTCCGGTTTATGTGGTGCATGCACTATAGGCATGTATTACAACCATTCCCTTTTATCTTGAAGCAGCAAAATATTCTCCAGTCAGTTCTGATACATGTATCAAATTTTAATTAAGAAGTTGGATTTTAAAAGTTTAGAGAAGCAAGAAATTCCTTTGTACATGTAGCTTGAAGTTTTGTTTTGTCTTTGAGAAATTTTATGTCAAATTGCATATAATTTTTATATTGTTGACCAGAGTTGGTTGGTTAAAAGGAGAGTTGTCCCATTCCCTTAGTAACACCAGGTACAAATCACTACACTGTAATTAGATTTGAACTTTTTCTTGAAGAAAAATTTTGGATATAGTACAAAATCTAAGTTTTACTAATCATACAGTTGAAACCAAATTTACTCAGATTACAGTAGAACAGACTGAAACTAAAGCAGAACTTACCCCAACTGCCAGGACATAGGCATATTCAGCAAGGAGAGTTTGGCTGAGGAGCAAAATGAACCATAAGTTGCATTGATGCTTTGTTAATATTACATCCATTATTTTAAACATGTTAACTCATGTGTATACTGTCTATTAGAACTGTATAATTTAAAACATTAAATGAAATTTACAGTGTAAGAAAGACATAACTTCTGATAAAACATTTAGTATAAATCAGTGGCATGGCCACGCCCACTTTCAAGTGTAGGTAAAAACAGCAAAGTGAAGCGAGGGGCTATTGGGTCAAGATGGGTTGAAGGCATTGGCATTTTACATGTATGGTCCTCTCTCCAAGATGTAAAGCTGATATTTTTTGGCTCAAAATTTTGTGTAGGCAAATGCCTTCTTGCCTAGAGGTAGCTATACTACTGCAGATCTGTGCCAACTGTTTGTCAAAATTTGGAGAAACTTAAATGGGAGACACTATCTTTGTGCTGATAAAAAGATTATCTTTCTTTAATAAGAAGGCCCTATTTTTCAAAATTATACTGTAACTTCAAAATCGTCTCACATTTGATGTTTCTATATTTGACCATAATGGACCCTCTGTCTACCAAATTTGTAACTTAAAGAGCCACAGATGTCCTTAGGGGAAGTCCAGGGAACCTACAGAGTGGTGTGGCTGGAGGGGCTTTAGCTCCACCAATATTTTCAAAATTTTAAAGAGTTAATGAGAAAAAGTGTGTTAAGCCCCACCAATCTCAAAGAAGCTCTGTGGTCCTTGCTGTTATCAGCAACAGTTACTGTAAAAATATCTCACTTGCCTGATAATTCTCCACTTGTGTTTTCTTTCTTTAAAGTGAGGATCAGGATAAAGAAAAAACATTTTCTTCAGCTGTAAACAGAAAGAACACAAGAGGTGAGCTTATATTCAGCTACTGACCAGGTTTAAGAACTGAGATCTGATGGCTTGACAACAACCCACGTACATGTACTGCACCAAGCTTGCTCCTTGTCAAAGGGATCTTTGGCTGAAAACACTTTTCAGTTGCTCTCAAGCAAAACTTTTGAATTTCCTTACTCCTTATTGGCAGTTAAAAATTGATAGATCTGGATCTGTTCAGAACTTAGATCTGCTAACACCAAGCAATTTACCAAGTAGTTGTAATGTTCCTAGAGTTTGAATTTCCACCTTAATAATTATGTGCTATAAATTGAGTGCAGTTCTAGGCAGGTTCTACTCTTGGTTAATTTACAATAATGGTAAACAAGAGGGAGCCTGGCTTGACACCATAATTTTATATCACATTTCAAGATGGTGGTGCATTAGGGGAAATAAAATTCAAAAAATAGTCAAGCTAAATCAGTTGTCATCAGCTCAAAGAAAAAATCATTGCAATTATTTTTAACTGCTAAGACAGACTTACATGAAGGTGACACTAAAGTTTAATTTGAGAGCTAGCAAAAGAGTTTTCTACCTAAGGATCCCTTTTTAAGAATACAATTTGAATTATTTTTTCTAGCTACAGTTTCTACAACATAATTTTATTGTAAAAAATAAACATGTAGCTACATGTAGTATGTAGACTACATAATCATGTACCTGTCCTTTTCTGAAGTAGTTTGGCAGATATTTCATTGCATTTGTCCTTATTACAGATATATTTTGGTACTTTCCAGGATTTGACTCCCGCAGGGCTTCCACTCTGTCCTTGACATAATCACT
>JANSTQ010219065.1:0-15000 GCA_026167885.1 Bergia puertoricense | reverse complement strand
CAGACAAATAACCAATGTAAACATCCAAGAATAGAATAATACATTTATCACTGACTTCATAATAGGTCACAACATGACGGCAAAGATTATAATTATAGAAACAAGAAGAATAGCACTCACTACCCAAAAAAGACCAGTTGTCCATATTACACACGATGACTTTTTTTAACAAAAAGGATGACTTTGATATTAAAGGTGTCAGTAAGAAACAGTTTGTCTTAATTATCCTGACCGTCTACACAGTAAATTTAACATGGACGTGAATTAACACACAATATACGTCATAGCTTGATAAACGCTGCTAATCAAGTGTTCCCAAGGAAGCCAGCAAAGACAGTCACAAATACTATTCAACTTGTCAAAGAGTTGTCTCTTTATCAGTCCGCGATTCCGAGTCGGAGTAAGACAAGTGAGGAAGACAACTCCCTCGTCTGCTGGGTCGCCGCAAAATTTTACAAATCTGTTCTCTGAAGTCGGGCTTCATAAACGAGTACAAGAAAGGGTTTGCTAGCGAGCTCAAGGCGAGGGTGAAAGGCGAAATACTGACCAGTATTTGGGGAATAAATTCCTTCTTACCAATTGTAAAGCAAAACGAGAAATAAAGTATTGGGAGCCAGCTAACGACAAACAAAGAAGCGACAGTTACAATTACTCTGGCCACTTTAGCTTCTGTTGACAATCTTATGTTATTCCGTCCGCTACTCTTTCTTCTGCCAGCCTGCGGCGTCAGTTTGTCCTCTGAATTATTCGAACTGCTAAAAATGGATGGGTATGTCAGCTTACGCTCCACGCGAATGCATCTTCGTATTTGCTGACAGATCACAAACTGTCCGGCTAGAATGAGTACATAGGGCATAATAATAAACATGAATAAGGTCGTAATTACGTAGATCTTATTAATGAGAAGGTTGATGTTCCCCTTCCAACACAGTGGCAGTACAGATATGATCAGCGCGCTTACCCAACAGCTCCCAAGAAGTTTCCAGAAATTCCTGGACATGAAGGCCGTGTAGTGTAGTGGTTTGGTTATCGCTAAGTAACGATCAAATGTCACGCCGCAGAGATTAGCAATCCCTCCAAAAAGCATCACAGCAAAAATAATGTTTGTGATAACATTCAATCCGTGATGGTCCAAGCGGACACTGTACTGTAATACCAGGGCTAAGCCCGTTATCATATCCGATATTGCAAGAGATACCACAAAGCCATTGGTGTAGGTTCGCATCGACTTTCTCCGGCACACCAGAATACAGACAGCCGCGTTAGCCAACACAGTAACTACAGCCATACAGCATAGAGGAATAGTTATACTTGGGTGAAACTCAGCCATAATACAAATGCTTTTCAGTTAGATTTCTTTGCTCGATGATCTGATATCACGTTTTGAAAATGCTTCAATTGAGACGGTCCAGCCTTCTGTTTACGTTAATGGCGCAGATAGAAGTGGCGATACTTTCCGCTCTTGTTTATACAACACGGATAATTTGACATAAGCCACTCAGATAATCTGTCAAAATAGACGGGAGAATATAGTTTAGAAAGAAACTTCCGCTTAGCATCTAAAACTGTCAAACTAACACCATTATGTTTTGTGGTAGACGAGAGCACGCGGATAATAATAGCAGTTCCTCTATCTTTCTATCCATGCATTAAAAGATTAAAGCTGTGGTCAAAACAAGACCAAACACAGACGGAAACATTTATAACTGATTTGAGCAAAAAGCAGTTCAGTGGCCCATTTAAAAATTTCATTGAAAAACTGCGATTAAACACAGAGTACCAGCCCATCCTTGTAAAATTGTTTTCTACACATTTTCACTTTCTGACCTGACAAGTTGAAGTTATTAATTAAAAGTTGCCGTTAGTGTAAAAAATCTGCACATTTGGAATGATTTTGTAGACGATAGTCGATAGAGGGGTGTCGCACATGGTAAATTAATAAATCTAAGATCCCAGTTTTACAAAACGAACTGGTGTTGCATCTTGGCTGAAAACACGTTCGAGGGTCTTAAAGTAGTACGATTTCTATCTTTTTAAGTTATGTTTCACTAAACGTCGAATAAAATATCGTGCTGTGCAGAACACATTTGTGTTTTCATGTTTTCTTCAGAAAATCCACAACATGACGAGAAGCGTTCAGTGCTGCTTTGATTTATCATTTATAATACTAACAAGGCCAAAAACTTTAAACCTATTTCTCCTTGTAGACTGGTGTCAGTTGCGTCTAATGACGGGTATTTTGAGCAGAAAGACTTACTAGACAAGTTTCCAGCCAGCAGTTAAGACTAGCAGTGACATACAAGGCCAGGTAAATATTGTATCTGATAGGTTTGCAAAACTAAAAAACCATATTTTAAAAACTAACTTTCCACCAGTCACATGTTCACCTAAAAAATCTTCTTCTTACCTAGTTCATCTGGAGACCTTAGACTGGCGAATCATTTGAAGGTTTAGTCGTTCATCTAATCTGAAAATTAAGATAGCTTAGTTATTAGTGAACTTCTTCCTGTCCACCCAGCAGGAGCACTGTAGAAGTATAATGGATTTTTAAATCAAACAGAAAACAATAGCGAATAGGTATTATAACACAGCAGAACCTTGTATCTATAAAATCATTGGTTAATATTCGAAGAAAACAACCTCAGAATGAGCCTCAGTTACGATTTTAAAAATTATGTAGTAAAAACGTTGTTATGAGGGAGAAAGCGATATTTTACTAATACTAGTTATTTACCAATGTCCTGAATTTCTTAAAGGACTTAAAGTGCCATAAAGAGGATGTAAACACTCTCTGACAGTATATGTGATTGCTGTCAACAAACTAAATAAATGAAAAAGTGTTTTTAATATTGATTTTCCCTCTTGCGCAATCGTAAAATCTAAATATTTCCAGAACTAGACTTTGTTTTTAAATATTTAATTTTAAAACAATTTCTAGAATCAGGAGAGACTTGATTATTTTTAGTTTGTATTGATTGGAAGAGTTAAAAGACGGGCAAAGGCAGTTTAGAATTTACGGTTATTTGTATAATCAAGCACGCCGGAAGAATTAAAAGATACTGTTGTAAAGCCACTCAGTTTATGAAACTACTAGGTTAAACTGAAATGATTTATAGTTGCATCTTTCAAATTAAAAACAACGATGTCATCCGTGTTATACAATATTGTATGCTAAGTTCGTCAAGATTTTGTTTTTGTATTTCCCTGTACAATTTGCATAGTTCTTTACAGGAGGGTGAACCCAAGTCATGACTTGGTAGTGCCATAAAATCATGTTGGTGAAAGTACTGCTCAAATTGTATGCGATTTAATATATTCACAAAAAAAGTTGGGCCAAGCAAATTCAGTACAGTTCTCGAAGCAAAAATGAAATTTTTAGCTTTGTTGTTAAACTTAATATTTGAGCGAACAAGGTTTTTCGTTACTTTACCACGCAATCAGTGAAGGGATTTATCATCTTTGTGGGAGTTTCCTGTTGGCTTTGACAACGCACTCCGCGAAGACTTTCAAAGCTTCGAGAAAAGTCTATAAACCAGCCTGCATTGAAAATTATAGGCAACAAAACGACATACATCGCTTATCAAATTATATTTATCTCGGCAAACCTTGGATATGACTTTAAATTTTATCTTTGATTCAACTTTAAAAAATGACAGCCGCGCAATTAACTTTCCAACCAGCTGTCAAAATGTATTTTTTTGTGGTATCGAGACTGCTTCACCAAATGCGTTGAAATTTTGAAGCAACGCCAGCTGAAAGAAAACAATTTTCAGCATAAACCATCTCTACAGAGTAATTTGTTTTGAAATTCATTTTTAAATATGAAATATTCATTTTAGGTAAGAAAGCCACATTCGAGATTATTTGGTGATGACTTCGTCATTTTGAAGGTATGTGGCCTAAAATGCGTCAATTTCAAGTTTATCCAGCCTTTGTTCCAACGATTTTTCGGCTTTCAATTAATATATCACAGAAAAAATGAATACAGCAACGGCCATAGATTGACAACGAAACCTTTTCTGAACCTTAAAGTCGAACCAGACATCGCAGATTGATAGTTTTTTCTTCTTGTTCTGAGTCATTGCTAAGGAACCACAGAATGCAAGTGAATAAACAACAAAACCAACTCTAAATATCTGCATTTTAACGATGGCTCGTCGAGTCGAGAATTTTAGAATAACGGGGCTTTGATCATGCAAAAATCTTGTTTTATTCTCTGAAAAGACGTAAATATAGGTGAAAGATTAATAAACAACATCGAAAATGACTTAAATGTTTTGAAACAAAAATACTGTTATAAATTTTTAACCTAATAGTTATTTAATAAAAGCTTTTTTATACGCTTTCAAGATATATAAAATGGTTTCTTTCACATTATTATCGGCGCTGTACTATTTTGGTGCTTTCGTGAGTAACACTGAAAATGATTTTACTATTGACACAAGAAAGAAGAAAATATGTTTATGACTATTATTGAAATTTATCGCAATAAAGCTATCCCTTTTCCTCGAACAATCAATGCAGATGTTGACATTAGAAAACACACTGTTGTTTTAAAAGGCTTTCAAACAGTCAAACTATTAAACCACCACAAAGTCGAATTTGTACTTAAACATCTCAAAAACATGAGTCATAAACTGAGCTAAGGGTTTCGCCTGACATTTCCCTGGAAGGGTGGGATAGAACGGCCGCATCTTAACAAGAAATTCCATATTAACTAAAACCCCATTCCGATATTCGACGTCCTTTGATTTACAAATGGCTTTCCATATCGAAAATTCTTCTTTTTATTACAAAAAGCTTTTTTGGATTGATAGGAGTCAATGCTAAGTGACAACTGTCAGTAAATCAATGGATTGCATTCTCTATTTTCTTTTGGTCTGTACTTCTTAAATCTTTGAAGGATTTCAACGGCAAATTTTCATGTCAAGGTGTTCTTGATTTTGTTTTCATATATTCAGTTGTTGCACTGTGAATATATCAAAGACTTTGCTCATAATTTAACGGACGTCAGGGGCGTAGCTGGCTATTTTTGGTTTGTAAACCCGGTAAGGGTTTGGTTTTGGTTTTGGTTTTGGTTTTGATTTTGATTTTGGACTCACAATTTATTTATTTATTAGGGTTAAGGCTCGGAATAGGATTAGGATTAAGGTTAGGCATGCTGTTCATATATTTAAAAGTTTCCAGTATCCACTAAATGTGTTTTGTAAGACAGGTCAGTTATCTAAGCATTGGAACTTGACTCATAAGACAAACAGTAACCACTTGTTTTCATGCAAAATCCAAAATGCATTTCCTTGCAAATTATTCACACTTGAGTCATAAAGAACTGTAACCATTAATTTAGTATCTTTACAATTCCTTACGCTTCCACTATAAAAAGAATACAAAACGTTCCTTACTGACACTCAGCTGAGAACGTTCTCAAACTTTGACCCTTTAATTTCAAACAGTCAAACTAAAAAACATCAAAATTTCGTTTGAGCCAAATCCAAGAGTGCCCATCCCCCTTTCCCCGGGCAACTCCTGGGGATTTCACACGAGTTAAGTCCCAGATAGCCGATAACTTGACACTTACTCAGGTCGCCACCCCCGGGGTATTTGACATGACACTGAAGTTAAACTTTGCAGCAGTTTGTACATTTTAATTTCATGTAATATTCATCATCATCAATCACAACAAGGCGTTGTTTTCATTTCTATTTGATATATACTTAAGAGCGGTTTTGTCAAACTGTGATACAGCTGAAGATGCTCTTTGAATTATATTACACAAATTTAATAAATATGGTTGTTTGTTACATAGAATTCTAACGTGTTCAGTCTCCGTACAACTAAAGTATCTGCAGTAACGGAACAAAGAAAAACTTGGACCGGTATCTAAACTTGTAAGCGTTAAGTCATAAGTTTGTAGGAGGTTTGGAGCAGGCGTCCCATAAAACAATTTCAGATTTTGACGCTGAAAAAAAAACTCTGTTTCCCATGCTTTTTTATAGTCCTACTATAAAAAGCAGTAAAAAAATCAAAATTTAAAGAATTCGGACAGTTTTCCGGAAAGGGATCTAAATCTTGCCGCTTCAGGGTACCGGGCATTTGACCACTAAGAAATCCCTTGAGACCGGAGCATTTGACCAAAGAAAGGGTTTCCATGGCGGGGAATTTGTCTAAAAACATCAAAATTGTCAAATGCCCGGGGGTCTGTCTGCTAAACTGGGTTTAAAATTAAAACCGAACAATTTTTAGCCTTGTCATCGTGAATTTTCTGTCGAGTGATTCACGAGCCCGCTAACAATGTTCGGGACATGCTTCAAAAACGAAGATTGACTCGTTATTTATCAGTTTGCACCACAAGAGGTGAGTCTGTAGTTGTTTCCTGCGCTTGTAATCGCGCTAGCAATTAAGGAGTTATCTCCTCAAGCGTAAGTCGTCAATTTTATTGCTATTTCAATATTTTAAGGAAAGCAATACGCGAACGATTTCTCAATGGGGAGCCAACTATTAGAAATGACAGCTGCAGATTCAGTCCATTTGCAAACGCCAAGTCCATTAAACTGGATAAGAGAGGGGGCAGAAGCAATTAATGCTTTATTCTTAGGACCGCTGCAGCGATTATTTTAGTATATCGTTATAGAAAAACCGAGATTCTTCTAAGAGAATAGAGTGGTTTATCGGTAGCTCAATAAATCTGTCAATCATTTCGGTGCATTTTGTAAATGATAAACAAGAATTATATAATTACTATACTTGAAGATTTATGAAGTATGGATGTAATACGTATTGATCACAAAATAACACAGCAAATTTTAAAACTGATATAAAATGGGTCGTATTCAGATCTCTTTTCTCGCCATAACCTGCGCGTTTGGGCTAGATTCCCACAAAATGCTATATGGATGACACCCACTGGATGTTTTCTTCAAGAGCTGGGTTAATACAAAGGTTTGGTTAATACTAACGACGGAAAGAGGAGTTGGAAATCAGTTAAAACTGTTGCTAGTCAAAAGCAATTGCAAATGTTACTGAAGACAGCTTGAGGCGTGGGATAAAACAATTAATACAAAAAAGAAGACCCGTTTTTCAAATTTTGAAGTTCAATCAACATGTTTGGGATTCAGTTGAATAAGAATTCTTCATAAAGGAACACATTATGTAGCGCTCTCAGAAATTACTTTTTTTTTAAATTGCTGTGAACTTTTTTATGTAAATTTCTAAAAAAAAAATTAATTCAGATTAGCCCCAATTCATCTTCAAACGACCGAAAACTGATGAGCATACAGCGAAAAGAGAAAATTTACATGTACTATTCTGTTCTGCTTACTTACTGTTTTACACTGACCAAAAAACTGAATGACCAAAGAAAAAGAATAGCACAACAGGAAAACTGTTTTTGCACAGAGGTGTTTCGATATAATATTTAAACACGCTTTTATTCCGCGCTTAAACCTTGGTATCTTACGACTAGGTGAATAATAAAATACACTATCTATCTTCATCTGTATTTATCATGGCACTCTGTATATGTGCACGACAAATGAATATATAGCGGTATATAAGACGACTGTTCAGGTTGGAAGGTGCGTTTTCCAGTCGTTTCTTATTTTTTGCATACAAAAAAAAACTATGCCTCTGACTACAAGAAAGGATATGGACAGTTTGAGCTACTGCTTGTTCATGGTTTAGTGAAAAACTGATTAAATTTTTAATTTACTGTTTTAACATGTTTGACCATAAACTAAAAATACGGCACAAAAATTATTATTAAATTGAGATGCTGCTGATGCTCTGAGACAAAGAATGTTATGTCATTCTAAACATTATATTGACTCATCCACTTTATCATGTATTGCTCCCAGTAATCTTATAATTCATCGCAAAAGCAAATGAAAAGGAATAATAATCTCTATTAAACTTAAAAATTTCAGTTTGTTTCTATTATTAAATCTGATTGCAGTTATATCGTTTTTTTTCTAGAAACGATTCGTGGCCATTTCTTTTATGTTTTTATTAAGAAATGAATTTCCTACCTGCTACTAAATATGTTGTTCGTATTTTAGACATATCCTCGTTTATCAAGCTTTCGATGTGTTCTTGCTTGCAAATGTTATGCAGGCGTGTTTAAGAAGCTCTGTTGTTCTCTTGCTATGAGGGAAGGAGTTTTCAACAAACACACAAAAAAATGCCATCACCTCAAACAACAACAAAATATGTAGCCTAGATTAATCCTCGTTTTTCTGAGTAAATTCGTTTAGAAAGTTACATCCTGTAAAACGCGATTAAAACGAAAAACAAAGAACCGTAATTGTTGATCAGTAACATTGAAATGGTAAGCAGCCAAACACGATTGGCCTAGACACCAAAGTAAGCAGCATGATCATAAACAAATGAAATTCTCCTGACAATAATTCAAAAACTGAACTAATCGTGCCATGTAAACTTGAAGTAAACTTCACGCATCTAAAATAGAACTATATTGGGTTTCCGCTTAACAAAATATTTATCATATTTTGTCAGCAGATGTCGCGAACTGCATTTATTAATAAATGAAACTTTGAAAGGCCTTCATTTGGAAAGCAGCGGGTTTGTAACAAGCTCGAAGGTATAAAATTCGTTTTTACAATTTTCTTGTCTTTTTCCTATAAACTATCAAATACAAACTTTCCCACTAGTTAGTTTACTACATTTTAAAATAAGGCTTGTTCATATTATTTGTTCAGTTTACGATAATATGACTCACGTGAGAAAAATGTTGCCCAAGTAATCTAATTGTTTTTACGTTAATCCTTTCAGTTGTTGAGAAAACAGAAAAATAATTGATTTAGTTTTATTTCAGTACGACTTAAAAATCGAACTGTCAGGCAGAATGGAGGTGGACATCTAATATATTTCATATATGCATCAAAAATATTTGAACCCATAGCTTTTGGTCCGATCCTTCATCTTTTTTGTTATCAGTAAATGAGAACAACAAAGTTGATTAGCTTAATAGACTTTCTCATGGCATAAGTGACAAATATTTATAGTGTGACGTCCATTGCCAGGCGGCTCTTAATTTAACCTTTATAAAGCCTATAAGGTATTATTTTCTATCCCCGCAAAAAAATAAAAATAAAAAATAATAAAAAATAAAAAAATAAAAACTTTTCGAAATATTGTAACTTTCCTCAGTAGAAACAGCACCAATAAAAAGAACAAAAGTATATTGAGATAGAGAAAGAGTTTTGCCTCCCCTGGAACTGCCACAGTGTCATTTCTACACGTAAGTTTGGCTTTTGTTGTTGTTTAGTCAAGGTAAAATACTAAAATTTTCTATCTTTTCAATTGTGTAAATAAGATATATGACCAGCGTTATCAGACGTATTTAATGGACATTAGAAAGCTTAATACCTTAACCCTAATTCATACCCTAACAAACCTAACACCAACCCTAATCCTAACCCTAACCACGATGATTCATAAGCCCTGTTGTAAACTGTAGAAACAAAACCCAACCTTAAACCAAAGCCTAACCCTAACGCCCTGTCTTTTCATTGACTCTTTGGCTTATCAGACTAGCGTTTGACATTTCCACACAATTTTCAGAGAAAATCTGAAAAAAAATAAATCATGAAATTTAAATTTTTAGAAAGGCCCGCCTGCCTTTCCTGTAGATATATCAACCTTCAACAAATGTACAATTTTTACTTTAATCGTTCACGAGTGTAATTGGCTCAGTAGGTTGCCTGGACATCAAACTGCCAACCCAATGGCTCGGGCTCAGTCTTAATCTTGCCAAAGGTAAAATTATTTCGAAACCCCCTCCCGTCAAACCGTCAGCCGAAAGGGACAAGCATTTTCCATTTGACCGGTCTATCCGGTCCGACCAGCCAGTTCTCAAATGAAAAACACAAATTATTAGAATCGTTCCTGGCCAGACTGGCCCTGCTCATGGATCAGAGCCGCTCAGTTTTCCCTCACTACTCGGCCAAAGCCCGAGAATTTGGCGAGTTGTGGGGGGAAGAAATATGCGCGCGCCTTCTTCAGCACTTCTGTTCTTGCTAGCAGCGTTGGGACGGTGTTGGAATTTTTTGTTGGTTCTGCTTTTCGCAACGATTGCAGCCACTTTTATCAAGTTACACCAACCGTTGCACCGTGTAACACCCCTTCTGCAACTTGTCTTGCAACGGCGGAGAACACAAAGAAAGCTACAAAATTTGGTCTGTCAGTTTTCGATGATAAATTTTTTATTGGCTTAGGTTGCTTTCGATGCTGCAGTTTTGCAAAACCTGAAGAAACGTTTTTCGCTCACACGAAAAGAAGTTTGGCGAACGGCCCGCAGACCTCAGATCGGACGTGGCGATTATTTTTTGTTCGCTCTTTTAAGTTAACAGAAAGCGATATTCACTTGTTGGTTTTACACTAAAACAAATTTGCGGCTCGGCAAATACCAACCGCTAGTCACCTCGAATTCGCCGAATAATTTTTAGTTATGCAGATCAAGAAAGACGTTATCTTCCAAAGCCGGAGCTTTTCATTCAACAATTTCTTTTTTTTATTTTCTTCCAGCGTTTTAAATCTCTCTTCTGAACCAGCCATTCTCCAACTCTCTATTGACGACGGTTGTTGTTGCATGATGTCACACGTCCAATAATTTTTCATATACTGTATTAATGACGTCAATCGTCCAATAATTTTTCTGTTTTTGTAGGATTGACTTCAATCTTCCAAAATTTGCCAACACTAGTTCAGTTATGAAGATTTAGCCGTTGGGTTAAGGCCAATTAGATACAGAACGTCTCTCGAAAAAAATCGGGTAGCTAGCAATCCCACGCCATGGTCATCCGAGTGACTTTATTTCTCATTAACTAGTACTTGTGCTTATGTGGCTTCTTTGGCTAAACGCAGAACCGCATTTTTACACATACTAGCAAATACAAAAAGAGCTTCATAACTGCATTTCACCTAGTTTAGCAAATGACTGATAAATGTCCATAGAAAGACACTTGGGCCCCGGAGAAAGACATCTTTTGTGGTTATCAATTATTGAATATTGAAGACGGCTCGTTTCGGGTAACAGAACTACGATTAACAAGCTATGATACATCTAGAAGAGAAAAGTTGTTCTCATCTCTAGGCCAGCTATTTTGTACTCTTTTGAAAACTTCCTCTCATCAATGCCCCATTTTTCATTGTTGATCACTGTTAATCAACTTCCTGGTTCTCCTTATAAGCTTATAAGCACGACAGATGAATCTGATTTAACTTAAACTTACGACAAAACTAGCCAGACGTGTTTACCAAAACCTTATACAAAACTAGTAAGACATCTTGAATTTAATCGTACAACAGAACTAGCCAGACATATTTAACTTAGCCTTATATCAAGACTAGTAAGACATGTTCAACATAACCTTAAATAACAAAACTAGTGATCGAGGCATGTTTAATTTAACAGTTTAGTTATAACAAATGAAGATTTCAATGAAATCCGGCGTCATTCCTGTTAAAACAGCCTGTTTCAGAAATTTTTAAACTTGAGTTTTCTTGTCACGGATCCATTTGATTACCACTTTTATGGTCATTTATTATGAATGTTGTAATTCTCGAAAAATTGCATCGATGTGAGATGAAAACCTGTAAAAGACAGCTCCCAAGATTCTGTATGCCAATAAAAATTAGCCTTACAAACCAGATTTGTTCTTTACATATGTTGGGAATGATTCGATCAGATAAATAGCATAAAATAATATTAAGTTTGTTGCAAAGTAAGACTTTTTCGTTACTTGTGTGATTGAAAGTTAAAAACATGGGAGATCTTATTAACTTTTGTTATCATCATACAGATATTTTAAAATGTTTACTTACATAAAACAACTCGGTTTCTTTCTTCTGAAATTGAAACGCCTTCATGGTCTTTCTAGAGTTTAGTATTTGGTGATTATTGCAGATTCATATGTACTAGCCCAAACAAATCTTCCTTGAGGCTATGAGACGTAATCAAGTTTTAATCAATATTCTGATTATCTTCGGGATAGACATAAAGAATAATTATCTTTTAACGAGTCACACTCTTACAGCAAATTTAATAACTAATTAAAAGGTGATATATATATATATGTTTTTTACAACACTCCAAAAATATTTGAATTTCAGGTAGGAGATATTGACAATTGATTGTATGTCAATTTTTTGTTATATGTTTGGTCCTGCTGCATAAATTTTTAACGACGGATAAAGAAAAGTCAGTGAATATTTTTCGGATTTTGCCGGTTGACCACTAGTCCATTACCTGCCTCTCCCTACCCCCACCCTATATAGGGGCTGGACCCAGCGAGAGAAGAGAGAGTCCAGGATCACTTGCCTGCGCATGCGTCAGGAAATTATATAAAATCTTATATAATAACCATATTAGGTAACAACATTTGCCAAATTTGGGAAAGAGTAGTCCTCGTTTGAAAATGGCGCATTCTTCGGTGTCGTTCGATGAAGAGTTTCTGAAAGCAGTTGATTATTCTTTTAGAAAGTTTACTGTTTTCACTGATTTCTTTGGAGTTCCCATTATCTCTTCGGCGCGGGAAACTTCGAAACTTCAATAATTTAACTTTTCGCGGGCAGGATATTATTACACATTCAAAAAGACTGGGCGAAAATTTGCTGTGATTGACTAAACCTGACGCATGCGCAAGCAAGTGATCCTGGACTCTCTCTTCCTTCGCCGGGTCCAGTCCCTATATAGGGCGGGGGTAGGGAGAGCGCAGGTACTGGACTAGATGACCACGTGCTGAGATTAATACCACAGTTTGTCAACCAGCTTATGAAACTTTGACCAAGAAGCTGTCTTCACGTATAAATGATTTATTGTAATCGTTTTCATTATGGGTTTATCTACATTGTCTGTGAAAGGTGGACTTAAATAAGTGCTAAAATATTCACTATTTTAATTACGTGCGCAGGTAGAGCAAGACCACAACACGCAAACTTGGACAAACTAAAGGATTTTTAAATAATCTCGCCAATTTTCTTAAGATTTTTCACCATATTTGCAGCACGTTTTATGGTATATTTCAATATTGTTATTGTTTTTGAAATATGTTATGACATGTCCTTCTGAACTATAGTGAACAAAACTTCAAAGAATTATAAAACAAAACAACAAATTTTCCTCGCAAATACAGCGGAAAAATATCTGAAAAACGCGGGGTTTGACCGAATAAAAGATGGACTAATTACCATTTATGCCTAATCAGCCGGAAAGCCTGATATCCAATCAGAAAAGAAAAATGTAAAAAATCCACGGATTAATATGTATTCATTGTGTTTTAATATTTATTTTGTGTAACTTCAGCGAATATAGCTTACAGAATTTGAATAAATGATCACCACTCATGGTGGATTGCGCCGTGACAGTGGGTGTCCGAAAGAACAGACTTCCAAATTAAGTCGGAAGATAAGAAAGTTCTTTTGGGACCAGGGTTCCAAACGGATATACCTCAAGAATGAGGTTCATAGCACATGGAAACGGCGGGAATGCAAGAGGCGAGAAAGTATAGTGTCATCGCGCGTGCAAAAGTTCAGTCATGGAAGCAAAATTTTGATTCCTAGACCCAGTCTCACGAAGCTTGACACAGCCCCTCTTGATATTGGGAATAGAATATGTAAACATCGAAAAAATATATATATATAGTAACAAACATGGACGCTAACAAAAAAAACAAGAACGGAGACAAAAAATTAATGAGCGTCTTTTTTTCGTTATCAAACGGCTGAAATTTATGACCTGACATCTTAACATAAAGATATGCATGAAAGTTTTTGAAGTGGTGCTTTTCCTGTTTAATTCAAATAATTTAAAACTGCCTTAAATAAATGTTCTCTTTGAACACAAGAAATCACACAATTCGCACCCATTTTCCGAGTTTATAATCTGAATGGAATGACTAACAGTACCTACTCGAAATTCCTGTTTCCCTACCGTTAGCATTTTATTTACTAACAAATATTTCATGTATTCCAAGGCCTAAAGTGAAAGACTCCTTCTCTGTCCCACTACCTCGATTTTAGAAAACATCAGCTGTATACGTAGAACAGTGCTCCTACGATACAAAACGCTGAATCTCTATTTGTGGCACGAGCAAACCGTTTAAATGTGGTGCGATATGTAACGTCATCTTAAACAGAATGTTGTGCGCCAACCACCAATCTGCTCTTGTGTGATGTGGTGTAGTGTAGTGCAGTGCGGTGTGGTACGGTTCGGTGTGGTGCAGTGCGGTGTGACTTGGTACGGTGTGACGTGGTGCGTTACAGTGCAGTGCAGTGCGGCGTGAGGTGGTGCAGTGCAGCGTGACTTGGTAGGATGTGATGTCGTGCGATACAGTGCACTGCGGTGTGATGCGGCGCGGTGTGACGTTGTGTGGTGTGGTGTGATGTGGTGTGGTGTGGCGTGGTGTGGCGTGGCGTGGTGTGGTGTGGTGTGTTGTGGTGTGGTGTGGTGTGGCGTGGTGTGGTGTGTTGTGGTGTGGTGTGGTGTGTTGTGGTGTGGTGTGGTGTGGTGTGGTGTGGTGTGGTGTGTTGTGCTGTGGTGTGCTGTGCTGTGTGTGTGTGGTGTGGTGTGTTGTGGTGTGGTGTGGTGTGGTGTGTTGTGGTGTGTTGTGGTGTGCTGTGCTGTGTTGTGGTGTGCTGTGCTATGCTGTGCTGTGCTGTGGTGTGGCGTGGTGTGGTGTGGTGTGGTGTGGTGTGGTGTGTTGTGGTGTGGTGTGTTGTGGTGTGGTGTGGTGTGGTGTGGTGTGTTGTGCTGTGGTGTGCTGTGTTGTGGTGTGATGTGGTGTGTTGTGGTGTGCTGTGCTGTGCTGTGTTGTGCTGTGGTGTGCTGTGGTGTGGTGTGTTGTGCTGTGCTGTGCTGTGCTGTGCTGTGTTGTGGTGTGCTGTGCTGTGCTGTGCTGTGCTGTGCTGTGGTGTAGTGTGGTGTGGTGTGGTGTGGTGTGGTGTGGTGTGGTGTAGTGTGGTGTGGTGTAGTGTGGTGTGGTG
>JANSTQ010218954.1:3184-15692 GCA_026167885.1 Bergia puertoricense | reverse complement strand
TATTCGAAGATAACTTATCCTTAGGTGAGGTAGGGGGTTGCCTAGGGGAGATGGTTTAAGCAACTCAGCAATCTAAAGCAGTAAATATTGTATCCTTACTAAGGTCCAACGGTCCTTTTTTAAAAATACTTAAATTATTCGATTCAAGCAAACCTGTACAGTGCGTCCATTAAAATTTAAATGAATTCGGCTTAAGAAATACTAAAGTTACTTAGTAATGGCATTAAGGTTAAAATACACAAATGAAAAGGCATAAGGCATTTCATCAAAACAATAGCAATTCAAAAGAATGTTGTTTTAGTATAGAATTTGTAGATGAACACCAGCTGGCACAAATGCTTATTACGTGATCATGAAATAGGGTTCCTTGGTTTGCAATACTATTGTGATAAAAACAATTATTCTGCTCGAGAAATTAGCAAAGCATACGAAGTTTCGAGCTTAAAAAGACTCGCTCATCTAATTAATATTATTCTGTACAAAACGGCATACATTTTAGATACAATTTTAGATCTTATTGGTCAGTTTAAAGGTTTTAAGATTTTAAAATTTTTATATTTAAATTTAGAGTTACACTAAGCTCTTTAATACTATCGTGTATAAAAAAAGATTTGGTATTGTTTTGTATTGTCTTGTATTTGAATAATAATGAGAAATAAAAACGAACACCCCAAGCCTATGCGAGCAGTTGATGTGGGTACATTGAGTGTTGTTGTACTAAGTTACGGAGATGGCGAATCTTGAAGCGATTTTTCTGCTGTTTCTAGCTTTTGCATCCAACCTTTATTCAACTCAAGGTGAAATGAACCTTCTTGACTTTACAGGTATGTTACCATCGGATTGAGTGCAGTGATCTTTGATAATGCCGTGCTGGGGCTTGGTTGAGTTTTCTTCACAGAATTGTTATTTAGGAGGAAGTAGTCGTCTTTTTTGTCCCAAAACTGTCAAACCCAACAACCCCCCCGCATTCCTTGTTAGCCTTGTCATATAAGCATTAGAGTAAAAAAAGCACATCTGTTTCAAAAGCTATGCATTAATTTTAATATTTTTATATATATATTTATTTTTTCAGAGCTTGATCGACTACAATATGACGGTGAGTTTTTAGTAAAGTTTTGTAGAACGTGTTTCTTTTAAGTGGCACAGAGTAACAATTCTCTATTATACTTTTTTTTCTCGAATTAAGCACTCATTTTGAAACTTCTTTGGAGGTGGAACTGGTATTTTATATAAGATACTTAATTGAAGCAATGTACTTTTCTGAATTCCCTTGATGTCAGTGTTTGCGCACACCAAACAAGCAGAAAAATACCATCGTCTCTCCTAGCAAACATTGTGTTCTCAGTTGGCTCAGAATTTCATTAAACCGTAACCCCAGATGGGATCTCAAACTTGTGTCTCTTCATGGTTTTCTTGAGTTAACTGAAAATGTCACCACATTTTGTATGAAAAATCTATTTTAATAGCAAGAACTGTGCAATATGATCAACGAACCAAGTTTAATACTTTAATATGGTTGCGACAGTTTGAGCTAAAATAATTACAACTTTTGAATAAAATAAAATCACGCTGCGCTCTAACGGTGCTCTATTGAATATATACCAAAGATGCTATCGAAATTAAAAACAATTTCACGCGAAACCAAAATCCTTTCACTGAGGAATGAAATTCGAATTGCCAACCTGATCAGGCGGTGTCGCTTTCTTCTGATTGAACCGGTTTTCAATGTTTTGAAAGGTGTAAAAACGGTTAGGAATTAAAACAAGGTTTAAAATAATTGAGCGCGTCGAATTGATCAGCATCCTTTTGTTTGATACACCATCTCAAAGAAACTACTGAAGTATGTCAATAGTTGTGTTTATGTTTAAAAGCCGCCGTTATTTGAAAAATCCAACACAACGGCAATTTCGATCATTAACCCTCGGACGACCAAGGTATTTTTCATAACAAGTTAACCCAAGGGGGGGGGGGGAGGTCAGTCTGACCTCCTCCCCATAGATTTTCCATATTGTTACACATAAAAGATAGAGCTTTGGCATGCTAACACTCGACTAGTTATTTGCATTGTTTGTTCAAGTGGTTTTTATTCTCTCATCGGTGAACACAGAACAACACAAAAATTTAAACTGTGTCACGCAAATGCAAAAACAATTTACGATTAGGATTAGATTGTTGAACGATAAAAAATAAAAAATAAATAAATTAAAAAGCTACAAGCAAATAATAATAACATAGAACGATCGTGGTACCCAACTGTGTTGGAGCTAAAGTTGATACATGGTTTTTCAGTTTTTAAATTAAGAGCTATTGAAGAGCATGCTTGAAACTTTGCCGCCTTCAATGGCTAAATTTGTTGAGAATAGTGATTTTAAACTCGTAGTTCAGTATCTCACTGTTATTAATGTTACTTTGTTTGTTTTACTAACAAAGTTTTGGCAACCTACGAGCGGCTACCAGAATCCTCGCTGAAACTTTGAAGTTTTGTCGCTTGCAAACATTTTTGGTATTAGCATGTCAATTCAGTCACACAAGCGGAAGCAAGTTTTCACAGATATTTTTGCCAAACAGAAAATTTTTCGGCATATCGTGCAACCTTTCCCTAAGTGTGGCCCAAAGCGCAATTTTAAGGTATCCGGACAAAGAAGCGCTTGGAAGTTTCGCTGTTTGGGGACCATCCGAAACCGGTTCTCCATTCCTGAAATCATATAACCATGACGTCGTGGACAACCCCGATCGACGTCAGAACGGGAAAATAGAAACGCTTTCTATTTTTCCAACATGCATCTCCCAGATTTTCTCGCCGAACATCTGGGATATGAAAACCAGGTTTATATGCCAAAACCCTAAAATTGTTCTTAACACGTTGAAATTTTGAATTCGACCTTCGGCATGCAGCTGCAGCCAGCTTGTTTATCACCGTGTATCTTCTCCTTACAATATCAATACAAAATAAGTTGTTTGGTTATGAGAACAAAAGATTTGATCACACTCAGCAAACTATCTAATATCAAAAGGAAAATTCTCCTAAACTGTTTAAAAGGAAAACATGGAGAATTTAGGAGAATTTAGCACTACATCATGTAAGTCTTTATCGGAGCTGAAAGCGTTAAGTTAAGCTCTCTCTTTTTCTCTTTTTATAGTTTCCAGTATAAGATTTTTATGTTCATATGTCCAAAAAGTAACGTCCATGATTGCTCTTTAGATTGCGTCGATAATCACCCTGATTGCCATTTCATGATTGTTAATAACGACGGATATTGCGACTACTCGGGTGATGAAGTAAAGTACGAGCTCTGTCGCAAGTCTTGTGGCACATGCGGTAAGTTTGAACGCATTTCCTAAACTGCGTTGAAAAACTCATACATCTGGGTAATTAACAATTTGGAATTTCATCTGTCAAAGTTTCGATATAACAACGCATAAATCTCACCATTCTTTTCGTTTACAGGTGTCAAACCGCCTCACCCGTCAGGTATGCTTGTCACTTTATTGTTAAAATAACTGTTAGAAGGCTCATTTGTGCAAGAATTGGGAAAAAAAGAAAGAATAAAGGAGAGGGAACGGGGAGGAGGGAGGGGCCTTTTATGTTTTTCTTTTTAAAAAACAGTTGCATCTGACAACCCAGACAAGGGCGCCAGAACATTGTCATTTTGTGGATTGAGTATTGATCATACGATCGATTCTGATGTGCCAATTGTTTCAACTGTTTTTGGGCTTCTGTATTTGTCCTGTAAAGTCAACAAATAAATAAATAAATAAATAAACAAATAAATAAAAAGAATTAGATTTGTCTTTGCCTTTTAGTGAATAAACCCAATTCTGTTCAATCTGAGAATGTTGAATTGAAAGGGTACTAACTATTCGAACGTACCGCGGCTTGTAACGGCTATTCATTCAAATCTAGTTTGTGCCGGTTAATATCAACCGCTGGTGTGGGGCCCCGACGAGTCTTGCGTACGATACTATAATTTTAACTTAATACGTTAATCAAATGAAACTTCGAGGACGAGACGCAAAGAGAGAATTTTTTCTTTTGGCCTCTCCTCCTCGAAGGTTCATTTGATTAACGTATTAAATCAAAATTAATATCGTACGCAAGACTCAGTCGCGGTCTCATTCCAGCGGTTGTAATTAGCCGTTACCAGCTACGGGTGAATTGAATAGCCGTACGTTGCAAGCCGCGGTATGTTCAGTACGCTTTCAATTCAACATTCCCAGATTGACCAGAGTTGGATATATTCACTAATTAAAAAGGCAAATACAAAGCTAAGTCTTTCTAGTTATTCACTTTTCAGGGCAAATAAGAAGACAACAGAAGCGTATAATCAGTTGAAACGATCGGCATATCAGAATCGATCGTTTGATCAATACTCTATCCACGAAATGACAATGTTCTGGCGCTCTTGACCCAGACGGGTTTTTAACAGCTAATGTAGTTTTTTTTGGAAGAGACATGCGTGGAAAACGTCTATATTTGATAAAACAACTGTTAAGCGGTATATTTCATAACGCAGAGCATGATGTGTTACAAAATAGCCGCAATATAATATTTTGGGCCACAGTAACCATGGCAACAGGAAAATCATTACGTGTCCAACCTCAATTGGAAGGAAAAAGACCGATTAACAATCGTCCCAAATCTTAGGACTAACAGACAATGCATATTGAAAATCATGGGGGAGTCCTTCGAGCCCAAACTTCCCCTTAAACCTTTACGCTTGGCCAAAAGGCTTATATGCACTTAAGGATTAAACTGTTTCAGGGTCGATGGTAAATTTCATCAGATGCTAACCGTTGCAAGTATGTATTGGTAAATAATGCTTTTTTTTAGAGCCTTGTAGAGACGCAAACCCACGATGTCCGTCTGTGACCAGTCCCAGCTACTGCAGCCGCTGGAAGGAGTCAATGTCGAAAATGTGCAAAAAATCATGCAACTTCTGTGAGTTAACTTTTTTTTTATAAATCCAAAATATATATTAATAACCTTTTACCTTGTAGTCCTGCATAAAGTAAGTAGGAAATCGCCAATATAAAATATTACGTTGGAGGTTAACAACGTAATGACCAATCAATGTATAATATTTCATGCAAAAGTTTTAAGCACTTAATTATAATTGATAATATGTATAGATTTGTTATCATGTGGTGTTACAATAGTCAACTAATTTTGTATTAAACGAACAAGGTAAATTACAGAAGGCGTTTTGGCGTTGGAGCACAAAGTTTCATCGAACAATTCCAAAATTACTTTGCTTGAGCTCGCTCTTTATTTGATATCTCACATTCTTAATCAAAATTGGATTTTGTAATCACAAAATGAGTTCCTTGTAGATGAAAATTCTACTCCCTCTGACCCTCTTCCCCTTCCCAGCGAAATTACATGTTCGGTCCCTTATTAGCAGATAAGAACGTATCAGCTACGCGAGACAAGTGATTCTTGATCGATCGGATCCATATCCCAAACTCTCGCTATTGGTTCATACTTAGTACAATTTTTTTAAAACCACTGATAAACTTCTATAACGTTATACTTTTTGCTCACCAAACACACATCTCTACGTTTCCAAGGGTGCTGCAGGCCTTGAGGCGGACGAGACAGTTTTATTGGATGGAGTTTTATCAAGGACATCTATACTTGTTTCCCCAAGGACAATGTTCAACGTAAACATTAATAATTGGAGCCTTTGTGCTCCTTCTCCCCTTTCTCCTTAGGCTGCTTTTTAAAAACTGAAAATAGTTTTCAAAACCAACACAAGATTGAAGTAAATGTCTTTTTCTTGACAAATAATGTTTTCTAGGTACATCAGGACCTGTACCCGTGACAAAAGAACCCACACCAATCACAGAACAATCCAAACCAGTCACGAAAGAACCCGAACCAGTTACGGAACAACCTGAACCAGGCACACAAGAACCGAAGCCAGTCACGAAAGAACCTAAGCCAGTGACCAAAAGACCCACACAGCCCTTCCCCGAAAGTATGAACAAAGAAAATAGATGTACTAAAGCATAATTTTAGTTTTTATAATTTATTTTTTTTAGAGAAATATTTTTTTAGCTTTCTTTTGTAACTCGTTATATATTTAACCTCTTAGCCTTGCTTTTTAGTCGCTTCACCTGAAATTTAGCCGTACGTCCAAAATGGTAAAACAAAAACAAAAAACGGCAAGATTAAGATGCTTTTTCTTAAAAGCTCAAATGCTAAATCATTTAAACGTCGAATTACATGCTGAACCTCAAAAACATTTGGGAGACCGGCCAGAGATTCATGTTTGAACAGTATTGAAAAGGAAATCATTGGTGTCTTTGAGTAACGACTTTCTCTAAGTTTCCCAAAACATAGGTAGTCATGAAAGGAATTGCAAAGCAATAACTGGGACTTAAGAGTTGTGGTATTCTCGCTCACTGAACTCATTGCATCCGCCACCCCTTGGGGTTTTTCATGATTGTGAAGCGGTGTGTTTCGGGTTGCCGTCAATCAATTCAGATTATTCGTCGGATGAAGAAGCACTCTTCCAACCACAAAATGTTCATGTCTGCAGACAAACGAATCGTGATTGGTCACATCTATCTTCAGATACTTAGCTTCATAACCAGCTGTGTTTGATTTACGGCAACTGAACATGAACTTATAAACACACAAGAATTTCATAGCAAAGAAAATATGTATGTAAATAATAAATGACTTCGCCCTAAATTTATTGTGTATATACCAATATAAATTTATTGTTTGTATTCCAAAGTGTATATATGCGAAGTTAATTAGCGCAGTCAGTCCAGTCCAGACTGGTCGAGGGTTGGACTTTTGGGAGACTTTTGTTCTGCCACACCATCCGTGAACAGGGATGTTAAGCCGTTGGTCTAGTCACTCGCCTTTCTATTAGGGGGCTTAAAAGAACCCACGCACTTCTCGAAATGAGTAGGCTAATCCCGGTGCTGTGGTTTGTCATTTTCACAAGGCTTATTCCAGCTGGCTGCTGGCAGTGCTCTGAAGTCAAGAATGGACCGCATAGAGGCTGCTAAGCCTGAGTTTCAGACTCTCTCTTTGTTCGCTGCCAGGAGCAACCTGCATATAGAGAGCCAATTACATGGGCGCGCGTAGATATCAATCTTATCTTCGAGTGTTGACAATATCTCGCACGAGTGAGCGAAGCGAACGAGTGAGAGATGTTTTTAACACGAAGAAGATAAATTCGTATCTCAAAGAGACAATGTAATGTTCTGTTATAAATGTCATTAATATAGATAAAAATACCAGCTGCGAAACAGTTAATTAACGACAGAAGTGAATTTAATTTGCCCTCCAACTCTACCATGACAATCGATGTTCGGAAAAAGCGGCCGCGTTGAAATTAAAAATAGGCGCGAAATCTTCGAGCGCTGATTGGATGACAAGTACGTAACCATGGTAAACATAATTTGATACTTCACACGTGAAGAGAACAATGGTGTCTTCACTGCGCGCGACTACAGAAACCTTGGTATTTTATCTGTATTTTTGTATATCTGTGTCAAGTCTTGTTTTTGTTCTGTCATCAGGTGGAATAATCGACAAGTGTCTAAAGGCTCATAATGACTATCGTGCACAGCACGGAGCAGTAGCGCTACAGTGGGACTCCAAAATAGCCGCCCTCGCCCAGAAATGGGCTGAACATCTGGCGGACTCAGGCAGGTTTTATCATGACCCGGACAACCATAAGAACAAGTTGGGCGAGAATATTTACTGGACAAGTACTGGACACGGCACCTGCGTTGCTGCAACAAAATTATGGTAAGAGAAGGAAGTGTTTTGGGACTGTGTATCATTTGTGAAGCGCTATCTTTTCTTATATTATCGTAACTTGTTTACGTTAAGATTAACGACATTGTCGTTTGAATACAAATTTGGAGAATAAGTAAGAGAACCGTAGCGAAAACGACACGGCCTAGTAGGAAAACTTAGCTGCGCTTTGATATTTCTCGGGAAATGGCAAGGAAATTCACCTTACGGAAATCATCTGTGTTGTTGTTGTTGTTGATGATAATTTTGCTGTTGATAAGAAAATGTAAACTGTCCCGGTATTCGCCAAATGTCCGCAAATCAAAGCTGAAGGAACGGGTTTGTAGCACAGGCAAACGGATTTCGGTCTGTCATTTGCCAGGTAACTCCAAAACATGGAGCTTTTAAAATCTCCTGAATAATAGCTCGCTCAGACGGCAACAAAAACCAAAACAAGAATCGACAATAGTATAAACAAGGAGTGCTGAACAACACGAACAGCAAAAATGGAAGGACGACAAAGAAGAGAAATAGAACGGCATCGACAACAGTAACAACGTGAGCGAAAACATTAGCGACAACAGAAACCGCGACAACAACAACAACAACAACAGTAACAACGAAAAAGACAACAACATCAGTGAAACGGGGAATGAAGTGACAACGTAACGGGAACGAAAACGGCAGTAAAAATGGGGACGGAAACAAGAACGTCAGCGTGAACGAAAACGATTACGACAGTGACAACGAGATGACAACGTACGCATGCGCAGTAACCGAATTTTATTTAAGTTATCGGTAATGTAGGAAAGCTTTAGTGCTTCCCTTCGATACTTATAAGAAAGTTAGGAGCTTTTATGCATGATTTTTTTTTCAGGTATGACGAGATAAAGGACTACAAACCATATTGCACCTACCCACCCTCTGAGCACCCTCCCGTGGTTCCAGTAGTTGGTCACTTCACTCAACTGGTGTGGAAAGCCACCAAGGTTGTGGGCGTAGGTATCTCAAAAGGGATTGTAGTGGCCAAGTATTCACCTCCAGGAAACTACGCTGGCAAGTATGGGGAGAACGTACAGTGCTGACGGGTAAGTTGAATGAACTCATGCCTTTGTATCGACTTTATCCTGAGGTTCACACCCTCTCTTTTTTCGCTTCGACGGCACATAACTGACAGCGAAGAAATTGATAGTTTTGAAATTATATAAATTTATTACACATGCCAATTTGAGCCGTCAATACCAAATAATATTGATGGTTGCGAGGAAGAAAGTAAATTTTTCCTATCGCCGTCGTTTTGCTAGTAAATGAGATCAGAAATTTTTAAAAAAATCATCTGATTAGCTATAAATTCTATTTACTATTCAAACACGAAACGAACCGGTCTTGTTGAGCTGTTTCAAATAGCGAACAAAAACTCATGTAAAAATAGATCAAACCACACATGTTGGCCCAAATCACGCGCCGGGTAACTGAGCCATGTTCGCGATCCGTCAATTCCATATTATATTGCCGTCTCTCTCTCCGAACATTTTAATAACTGAATAGCAATATAGGCGAGTATATCGCAACTTTGGCTAAGTTGAGTCGTGTTTCAGTTGAATCAAGGTGTCATTGCAGTTCGATTAATACAACTTCAAGATGAATAGGGATCAATTTATACTGCATGGTGGGCGCTCCCCAATTATTTTGGTGAGAGTGTGCCGCGTGCTTCGTAAACCTTGACCCATTTTCAGACCAAATTACGCGATTTTCCCAATCGGATTTCAGACCTGATGATAAAATTGATCCCCTTTTTCAGTGCTGCAAAAAGTCTTTCATACGCCACATTTCCATTTTCCCAAAAGCACGATGCCCAATTTCAGACCAAAATGTTAAAAAAATCTATACCCAGTTGCAGATCCAAATGACTCGAAAACCCTACCCCTTGGCGCCGCACAAACCCATAAACAGTGGTTAATATTAGAGAGAACCCCTCCCCCCCCCCTCCATGGGTGTCATGTGTAATGCACACAGTCATGTCGCTTGGCATCCGTGATCAGGTGATTTGTCTAAAATTCTTTTATCATTCATTCTTCAGGTCGCGATAGATGATGCCCTACCACTACAGAAAATATTCTATTCTTTATCTTACAAAACGTACTCTTTCACAGAATGTCAACAGAAAGAAAAAGCATGCACTTATAACTTACTTCTTTGATCCACAATAAATAATGGAAGCAAAATTCTATAATTTGTAGTTTGCTTGTTCGTTAGGTTTTCCCCCGCGTGAGCTGCGAGTGCGAGATTATCGCAGTTGGTAAGATCTCTGACTGCCAACTACGAACTCCCAAGTTCAAGCACCGGCCTTGTCGAGGGTTGAGTTTGTGCGATCCTCCTTTGCCACACCGTAGTAGACAATTTTTTAATTCATTGATTTAGTCTCCCGACGTCGTTCTATTGGGGAAATTAAAAGAGCCTACCTCGAAAAGAGTAGAGTACTCCCGATGTTATTGTCCGTTAATTGAGGTATTAGAGTGAACCGCTTACAGCGGTCTGGATAAGACTCTCAACTTATTACTACTTAACATTTCAAGCATGCTAACACGAAAGAGGTCTCCTAATGCAATAAGTCAGATATTTAGGATTTATTTCTGTTTTTAAAACTTTATTCAGAACTCAATAATCGACTGAACAGTTTGTGTCTTCTTTTAACACCGCTTATTTTGATGCTTAATGTATAACGTTTACCTTTACCTAAAGGTGATTTTTGTTTTATTTTTGGCACCATTTATAAAACTCTTTTGCCTTCAACAAAACATGTTTCGGTATTACTAATTACTTAACAAGTTGCAACCGAAATAAAAGAAAAAAAATCGAGATCAGCTGATACTAAGAAATCGTTCTCGACAGAAGATATAACGAATTACGACCACAGAAACAGAGAGAAATGGGTGGGTTGAGGGGGAGGGGGTGGGGGTAGGGATCATGCGCTAATACCCACACACCCTCTCACCCACATCAAACCGACTTATTAACGATCAGTTATACTGAAACTGCCACTTAGTTTGCTTAACTGTTTTGCTCACCTTGTCTCGGGCTTTTTTCTAGATCTGCTAATGTTTTTGTACTTTCATCCTAGAATGAGAACTTCTATGTAAATGTTAAATCAAGTTTGTCTTTCATACCGTCGAAAACAAACTTGTAAAATATTTTGGGTGTAGTTATAAAGAAAGATAGGGTAGTGAGAGGGTTATAATGAAGTTAAAACAATCGTTTTATTTTCTTCTCTCAAAAAAACTGCTACTCAGTATTTCTGTCTATTTTGACTGGTTACATTGTAAGAAATGCTATTTTATAAAAATCATAATTTTCTGGGTCGTGTGTTTCCCTACTCCAACAGTGAAGTATTTACATGACTTGTATACTTTTCTTAAAAAGTCTAGCAAAAAAATTAGTTTGTTTTATTAAGTGTTCAATAAAGTGTTATCTAATTAAGCTCTCCAACCTTTGGCTTGACACGTTTTACAATTGCACCCTTTCCTATCAATCCATTCTTTTATTAATTCCACAACATCAGATCTCTTACTCTCGCGAAGAGCACCACACAACTGTTCAACTGTACCCTTCCTCTCCTGTGGATACCAGTGCTGCAGCAGAGCAAGTGTTGGATCAGACTGCGACCCAAAAAACTAAATCTTCTCCACGTCATACCCCAACTTGCCAGCCAAAGTTCGGAAATCACCGCTCGGTTCTTTTGGGGGGTTTAGCTTCACACTCAGCATTTCCCAGATACCTTGGTCCAGGTAATTTATTCTCTTCTTTTTTAAGCAGGCTTTCTCATCTGTGAAAAAAAAAATTATTAACATTTTCTGAGGCTTTTTCATTTTGTTATAAGAGCAGTTTTCCCGAGGCAGAAGCTTTTTCAAAAGGGAATTGAATTTTGAATTGTGTTTGACTTAATGTTGCTCTAAAAAATAGATTTTTTTAAAACACCATTTAAAATTGCCAGTTATTATCAAAACGGGGTTTATCAACGAACATTCTTCAAAGGTTTGCTCTAGTTTTATATGGGTGAGTAAAAACTCTTAAAACAAGATAAAGAAAAGGATATCTTGACTGAAGAAAAAATCACGAATCACTTTCAATATGTCGCATTTCTTCGTTTAAGTTTATGCACAGTTTATAAGTCTGATACATTAAAATAATGCTGTTTTTGTCTATAGCTTCCAGTTACCAACCTTTTCCTTCCTCCTGTATTGGCTCATTTTCTTTAATCTTCATATCAGCCATGGCTTGGACAGCTGAGTTGACTGCATCCTGTTCAACATCGTTCCTATCATGGTTACACGTAGTAGACTTCACAACATCCTGACTAACATGTGTCCTGTCACAGGCGTGGAAATTCATCACATCCTGGCTATCATCGTTGGAGGCAATCAGATTTCGCCGCACTCTCACTAACTTCGCTCTTATTCTGTTTGCTTTCACAAGACTTTACTATATCTTGACCAACATCGGTCCTATCCTGGTTGCTGGCATGACACTTTTCCTTATCTTGGCCAGCATCGTTCTCGTCTTGGTCATCAACACAGGACTTGGTCACCTCCTCACCAACATTGGTCCTATCATGGTTGCTGATATCCGACTTGACCACATCCTGGCCAACATCGGTCTTGCCTTGGTCATTTACATGGGACTTGGTCACATCCTGGCCAACATTGGCCCTGTAATGGTTGTTGATATTCAACTTGACTGCATCCTGGCCAA
>JANSTQ010218843.1:0-17168 GCA_026167885.1 Bergia puertoricense | reverse complement strand
AGACAGACAGATAGATAGATAGATAGATAGATAGATAGATAGATAGATAGATAGATAGATAGATAGATAGATAGATTTGGAATTTAGAAATCTTTCTGAATATAACCCTATCTTGCAATACGGTCTGTCGATTACATCCTTGATATCAACCTACCCACAAGTCTGTGGAGTCTTTGATGGGTTTACAATCGGCTTATTGAGCTTCTTAGCGATACAGTTCCTTAGCTCAAGGTAGCAATAGTTCTTGTAGGCGATCCCGTTCATGCCACAAATGGGTGTGTCAAATAGCCCTTCCTTGCCCTTGGGGCAAGCTGTGCATCCTGGGGGCGCTGCAACCCGAGGAAATGAATCAGTATTTATACTAAATTGATTTTTTACAGTATAATTGCACCATGTTTCCATTGCTCTACAGAAGACATTACAATATAACGCATTACAATAACTATTAATATCCATTTTGAAATCACTGTGATTCCTGCAATCTGATTGGCTCCCAACAGCAATGATTACAGAACTAATTGTTCTGTTATGAGTCTGTAATCAAACTGTTTGTAGTTTGTAATCGCACTGTTTTGAACAAACAATCACAGTGGAAAAGTGAAAAAAGCTGAATCAGCCAATCACAGTGCTGCAAGAAAGAGATGCACAACATGTGGCAATGCTGACATGTACTTGCTGCAAATTGCAGAAAAAAATGGATGACACAGATTTTTGGTCTGAAATCATACTTGTGACTTCAAATTGAGGTCGCACTGCGCGCTCGTTCGATTTTGAAATCACGCGAATGATTTTAGACCAAATTACACTCCAATCAGTTCAATTACCACTATTTATTTTATGTCGATGACATGGGAGTGGTTAACTAATTCTCCAGAGTACTTTGCACAACAACCAAATTTTAAAGTGAAGGATCTAGCGAAGAAACAGTTTGAGTCGATGAATAGTATTGTAGGGGACAAGATATAAACCACGAACGTTTTAGTGAACCAACTTTTTTGCCTTTTAAAAGAACAGTGTTAAACAGTCTTGGGTGTCGAACAATCTCCACAGTATTTGAACCCTATTGATTTTCGTAGACCCAAAGTGATCTCAAAAAAAAATATGCCCTCACACTTGCACCACGGTCAGAGAAGAACCAAATGGAAAAGCCGGAACGAACGACTGAAACTGAAAACAGAAAGCAAGATCTAGCACGGATGATTGGATTAAGAACTGTCGATATAGCTCTGTGCGTCCTACGAAATGACGGGGACAACTAACTTAGGCTTATTTATGAAAAAGATTAAGCAAACAAACCACCCTTCGATTCTAGCGCGGAAAGATGAAAAACCCTGATTAGCTTTAAACGATGTTACTGTTATCTTTTCGAGTAGGTCTGAAGAGAAGTTGCAGTTTAAAATTAAACTGCCGTAATTAGTGATTTAGAAACTTGAGTGTTGAGTGTGCAAATTATATTGGTGAGATGATCGCGCCTGAAATTACTCGGCAATATTGTTTGAAGAAAACATTCATTTGTCATGCTATTTTAGAACAGATACTCAATTTTCTGCTTTACTTCACGCTCTGTAAAGCTATAATAATCAAGGGCAATACATTTAATCAGAGCACTAAAATGTGAACGTTGTTCATCCTTGGTAATTGCTCGCAATGAACACTTTGGTTTTTCGCCATCGCACCAGTCGGTCTGTGTTTGTTTGGTACTAGTTTTGACCACGAAACGCAAACTTATCTATCGAAGATTGCGAACAATGGCCTCTCGCTAAGTTTTATGGGTAGCCTAAAACTCCACTGTGAAACACTTTTTCTCTTTATATACGAGTCTAAAACGAAGACGAAGATAGTGAAGTTGAACTCGCGAATGAATCATTTGAATTCACATACCTTTTTCTCCCCATTTTGTTTCATGAAAAACTCCGAACGTTTTCTGTGCGACGAGCAAAACCACTGCTACGGTAACGAAAAGCTGATTCATCATCAAGGAAATAGATAGTCTGCTGAAAATGTTTCTACCCTTTACAGGGTAATAAAATACTTTGTTCTCCCTTGATAAGAATATCTTTGATACTGATGAGTTTGAAATAACTTTACAAGACGATTCAAAAGCCTTTCACTCAGTGCCTGTGCAAGTCATTAACTTTTAAGCACATGTGTTTTGATAACAAGTTCGTTAGCATATTGACCAGTAACCATTTCCACCTGACATCCTGACAATATACCCGCCAGTATGATTCGCTGACATCTGATCGATACACAATTCAACAGGTAACAAGACAATAGCACGCAGATGCTCCGGGATTTGTTTGCCTTCAAAACGGAGCAGATATAGAAAAGATTCGATGTTCTTTTGTCGTACATTTTCCAAAATTCCGCTCTATTCTTTTTATTCAACATCTCTAATAATAATCTCTGATTTTGACCAAAAGTGTCACAGCGATGCGTGGATGGAACTCGTTTGCGAAATCTTATTCATTTTATTTTCCTGAAGATTTATTTTGCGACTGGTTTAATGATTTTAAATTTTCAAAGGAAAAGATCTGATATCACGTACAACAGTAGTTTCAAAAATTTAGTATGGAAGTCTGTAGTTATGACTATTGAAGTATGGCAATGAGTATAGTAAAACTATTTGCCGGAACCGAAACATGAAAAGTACATTTGCATATCACGAGACTATAACAATCAAAAGTGGAAGAAAAAGGCATGCAGCGAAAACTGCATGCAGTTGAGAAATAACTAAAGAAGTATGGCAAAGAGTATGAAAAGACAGTATAATTATTTGCCCGAACCGAAACATGAAAAGTATATTTGCATATCACGAGATTATGACAATCAAAAGTGGCAGCAAAAGGCATGAAGCGAAAACCAAACTTAATTCAAAGAGGGTACTAACTGAAAAAAAAATTAAATACAAGTTATTCTCCTTCAGGCCATGTAGGAGAGCTTACACAGTTCATGGAAAAGCTGGGAAGTTCTAGAGCTTTAACAGGCCTGAAAAACCAGGAGAATTAAACTTCTGTTAAATTTGTCTGTGAAAATTACATTGTCAAATAATCGCAAACTGCTTCATTATAAATCCATTTTGGGGACATTATCATAATCTTAGGTCATGGGTTTTGTAAAATAAGGTCTTCGAAAATCATGAAACTTTGATGTACGTTCTTCCTCCGAAAACTGAAAATGAGACCAACCAATTTGGTTTCGGGATGGAGGGGCATGGGCGGGAGTGAAAGAACTGGTTTTCTTTTATCAATCAACCTTTTGCTGCAACTTTTTCAATGATACATTTAAAGGTACTCATATTTTGCAAATTCAAAAAATGTCCGTCTGCGCATAACATATAATAGAGGCCCTCCAAGGGGGTTACTGCTGTCGCTTTTCGCTTCGTAAAAAAGACTATTGTCAACTCAAAAAACAAGCCAATGGAAGAGAAATGCCGTTGTTGGTTTTTATCAATTGTTCTCAGTAAACTCCTGTAGCTTATCATTGATTAGTAGGAAGTTTGTTGCCTATTTCCTAGGCCATGTCGCCTGTCGCATGAAACCCTTGGAAGGCACCACAATAGAAACAACAGTTATAACGATTCCAGAAATGAAAAATTACATTAAAGAAATTACAGCAAAACAATAATTAATATTTTTTTTACTCAAAAAGGCCTGCATGTCAGTTGTGCAAATTCGTGATAGCGAACTGTCCGCAAACCTTGCAGATTTTAATACCCATAACAAGCTGATTCAGTAAAAAATGAAAAACTCGTACATGATTGACCCAATCACACGCTGAGATCCACGTTGTCGTCAACTCAATTTTCTGAATTTTAGGTATTTTTTGCTTATCTGAATCGTCGACTAAATATCGTGATACTCCTAGGAAAAAATTTTTTGCGTCAGCACATTAGTTTAAATGTTAGTTAATCGTCAACAGGAATATCTAAAAATCAGTGTTTATTGTTCTAAACTTATGGTTTTTCTCAATTTATTTTCTAAAATTAGTTCTTGGCAGTTCATTAGTTCTTGGTTGTTCTTTTTCCAGATCTTTCCAGGACGGCAAATAAAAATCTTGCAGTGTCCTTCTTCTGTTCTGTTGGATGTTATATGAAAGCTGTATTTCCCTTTTAATATTTGGTTAGACGGTGGACGTAGAAAACAAAAATGTAATTTATTTAACAAGTAAATGTTATTCATGGTGGCCTTCATATGAAATTTTAAAAAAAACTGTATATACTATTAAAAATAATATAAGAAATGTGTATAGATCGGATGTGGAGACTACTAAAATATCAAAAATTTAATATACTAAAACATATTAAGATATTAGAACAATAAAGTATACCAATAAACCAGTCTATCATTTCGAATAAATATACTGCAAGAGCTTGTTTCTAAACGGATTGAAATTTCCTTTTGAAGTTAGCTCTGATCTGACAAGCCATTCCGTATTGTGTTTCTTTATAAACAAATGGTTTTTGTCAAATAGCCAGGCAGAAATTACGAGGAAGAGCCAAATGATATTTTGAGGAAGCTCTGGTTCTTTTTTCTTTGGACTCCTCAAGTTTCTGTCAGAAGACAAGTAGTCCGGAGCATGGTTGTCGATGAATTTATGCATTAAGAGACCACGTTTTAGAATAACACGCTTGTCGAAGAGAAGCCAGTTGAGTTCGTTGAAGAGTTCGATACTTTGAGTATTTGTTGGTTCTTCAACTTCTAGAATAATTCTGGCCCTAATTACTGAACCGTACTCACGTATCGGCAAGACAGTTACAGTCTCGCCTCTAATTAAAAGCACGCGCCTTTGTTTTTACAGTAAAGCTGTTGCAATTTTAAGAAAATGTTGAAAATAGGGCCGTTTCTGCTTGAATGGAATAAAAACTTGAAGTGTTGTTATCAGTAATGCTTGCTCTCATTGGCTACTGCTGATCGTTGCTGTCAAGGCGATCAAGTTCTTTGACAGCAGTTAACAAAACAAAAACACCTTGCTTAACGCAATATATGACCGAAATGTTTTTGTTCAGCAACGCCCTTAGGCGATTGTACAAAATCTCCTCAGTTACTGATATCTGTTTACCCTCCATAGGTCATACCTACAGTTTGCTATGGAGACCTAGCACTTGTTTGTTAAATATGGAAATGACTCGTTACAATCAACAACATTTTGAGTTTGTTTTAAGACTGAAGCCAATCCAAGGATAGATCATTTTCTATTGATAAGACAAAACGGATGACTTCACAATTGGACAGAATGGTCAGTTTATGTAAGGGACTTTTTTAACTGCTCAAAAGGCAATCGAAAGCTCGACAAGTGTCTCGGTCGAAGGACAGAGGAGATATTCCCTGCAATGGCTTCCCCGTGTTTCCATTCTGTTGCTGTGTTACTGCTAAGTTTTCTGGTTTGCATATCACTTGTCACAAGTCAACCCGTAACAACAGGTACATAAACGCTTATCTCTTGTTTCTATTGTAAATATTCTAATTTGACTGCACTAGAAAGCCAGCTTACATATGTTCAAGAACCAGACAGCATTTCGTTAGATGTATTACTCCTACTAAAAAAAATTAGTTTAGAAGTTAGTACCGAGGCGAAAACAGCAAAACGGTAATTGCACGTTATTTTGTTTTAACTCAGAAGAAACGAAAACAAAAACACATATACGTGATAGAAACTCATATATTTAGATTAAAGTGCCGGAAAGTTGATAAAATTGAAATGTCGGAACTCCGAAATATCACTATCAGAAAAGCCTATCTGTAGAATCTTACGATCTTTCGTGTATTTTGGATAACGATTACCAATCTTTGGTACTTAGATTTTCTAAAAAAAGTTTGTTCTTTTCACCTCTTGCATTCGTAGTGTCTAATCTAACTTGGCGGTTATCAGATCATGTGATTTCGGTTTTGAATCATATCTTTGCGGTAAACTAGCGTTGAGATATAAAATCCCGCTACATATGCACTCCTGTCAAACCACAGCAGACGCATGCACTAATGCGGCAAATCGATATTATCTTAGAGTTTTGAGTATCACGCGAATTGAATAATCAGGTAAGTTTCAAGACTTTTGGATCTTTGAAATGAATGAAATGTAGTGTTGTTTGAAGAGACAGATATGCAGACATTAATAGCATACACACGATTTTGTTGGACGAAAATACTTTTTGTTAGGGAACCGCGAAACGACTCTTCGTTAGGAACGAAACGACTCGTGGGAAAACGAAACGACCTGGGAACGAAACCGCCTGATACCGCGTGATACGAACTGGTTATCAAATTCTACGGTATTCAATACCTATGTCTGTGATACTAGTCAGTCATCAGCTTCTAAAACTCATCATGCTTGTGATAACAATAAATTATCAGACTCTATGATATTCATCATGCCCATGATATAAATCAGTTATAAGATTCATTGGTATTCAACATGCTTGTGGTACCAATCAAATATCAGATTCTATGGTATTCAATACGCTTGTGATACCGATCAGTTGTCACATTCGATAATATTCAACTAGCTAAGATACCATTCAGTTATCATGATTCTACGAAATTCAAAATGCACGTGATACCATTCAATTATCAGATTCTATGCTACTCAACATGTTTCTATTTATTTTTCAATACGGCCATCCCTCAATGATGAGGATTTGTTGGCCGGGACCAACGGCTTCACGTCCCTGTCCACGGACGGTGTGGCGAAAGAAGGTCCCGAAATAATTCAAGCCTCTGCAAGGCTGGGATTTGAACCCGGGACCTTGGATTGACGGTCAGACATCTTACCGACTGAGCCAACAACGCACACACGTATGCACACATGTATGTGATACCAATCAATCATCAGATTTTATGATCTTCAAAATGGATGAGGTACCAATCAGTTGTCAGGTTATATGATATTCAATATGGATGTGATATCAATAAGTTATCAGATTATATTGTATTAAACATGCTGTGAGTAATACTTCACCCTTTTACGAATTCAAGCTTTTTCTAGATCCATTCCTTCGTAGGTGCTAAATGTGATGTTTATGTTGATTTAATAGGCCCCAATTTGACCAAATAATGCCTTTGAGCCCCCACAAGGGGATGGTCCATGAAGAAAGCCGCCTTCTACATCCAGTAAACCACAACCAAAATACAAGACCTAGATTCGCTGACCATTCTTCTAAGTTAATTCCCTGCTCATGTGACTATCAAAAGAACTCTTTCTATCCTAGAACATTTAAGCAGTTGAACACGTTATCTCCATCTAATGCGGACTCAATATTTTGTTATCGCGATTGTTTAAACAATCAACCTGCCCATGTGATTAAACATCCTGTGAACAATGCCAATCTCAATTTTTTATTGCTCATAGCACTCGAACTTGATGAGTCTGACCAGAAAGGTAAAATAAAATAAAATAAAATAAAATAAAATAAACATTCCAGCAGAAGTTTGCATTAGAAAAATAGTGTTTTCCCAAATGGGCTATTATCTTGCGATATATAATTAATGTCGAGTCTTGCAAACAAAAATATCACAAACATATGCATGCAAAGACGGAAAGTATAATTGATTGTCTATTGCAGTCTTGAGATGTTGAATTATCGTATTGCCGTGAAAGGGAATACTTTAGGACTCAGTTTCCCGAACTTTTTCAGGCGTCCTGTTTTGTGTGGACACCCACGGGTGTCAATTCCTTGGTACTCTGTGTGCTGATTACAAACAACAAGTCGCAATATTTCTATTTTACGGTATAGTAAAGTTTTTTTCCAATTTCAAAATACATAAAAAGAAAACTTCGATTGAACCCGAGGTATGTTCTTATAGCGTATTCTTAAATTTTAGCCCTTTTATTTATAGAAACGGATTTTTCTCAAATTTGATTGGATTATCAAGATTATTACCTCTATTTATCACATGTTTGTCTGTAAGCTGTCTGACTATTCGTCTGTAAATCGGACACTGAAATGAAGCAATTCACGATTTGAGTTATTGGCCAATCACAAATAAGGAAATAATCATCATGACCACCAATCGCCTCTCAAAGCAACTTGGCAGCAAACAAAATGGAGGATTCAGTAAAGTATTTAGAAATTGTAACATTTTGTCCCTGTTTTCTTCGGTTAACTCAAAAACTGTAGATAAATGTTTATAACAAATTGGAAACAGGACTTCGTGTCGTCAAATTCTGTCTTCAATCATTCTGCGGGTATGAAAAATAAATCAAAACTCCCGCTTCGCGGCCGAGTCGTCCATTCAACTTTACTATTACTAGTTAACTCTCTGCCTGTCCCAAAACTTGTATTGATTGATAATAGCTTAATTCAATTCTCATATTATAAGTTTATAATAACAGTAGCGAACTTTCACGTTGGCAGACTGTCTGGAGTGCATCCGGGGACTCAGAGGCAGCGATTCGTGTTCAAGTATGAAGCCGGTGACTCGTGCCCAGTGCACCACATTCCTCAAACAATGCATAGCAACCAGGCAGCAAATGGACAGTCCCGAAAAGTTGTACGATGATGAGGACTACGACTGCGCAGACTCGTAAGTGTAACTAGTAAAAGGGGCTCTTTTGTGGCTGAATCAATAGGTTTTCGGTTTTTTCAGAAGTTTAATTTTTTACGTTATTTGTCAAAATAATTTTAAAAGAAAGCATCTTAATCCAATGAAAAGACAGTAATCGATCACTTCTGCCAAAGTTTTATGTATTTTATAACAATTTATAACATTGTGTTCCGGCCCGGAATATAAGAAGTGACAACTATAATCCTAATTAATCGCCGTCTAAAATACACCATCCGTGGCATTTGCTTCTTGAGAAACCAAGATTGGTACCTGAACGGTGCCTGTTTAAGATAATTCAGCTTGAAACACGTATTTTTTAAATAAATCCCTGAGCATGCGCAACGCTGTGAAAGCGCCTTTTAATGTGTTGGGCTCACGGACATACTACAGGAATTCTTCTGTTGTAAGTGACGTCACCAGCGGCCATGCCTGTTGACCTCGTTAGCTTCTATTGTATGTTCAACCAACATGGCTTCTCTGATTCTCCAGGGACTGATTGCAACCAAGGTTATGTATATAAAAATGGCAATAAATTGTTATACTAAAACTTCAAACTTGTAAAAGCGTTTTCGACCACTAGGTCATCATCAGGTTCAGCAAGCAATGTTGGAGATGTAGAGGGCTTTAGATATTGTGGAGATTTCGTTGATTTGTGTAACTCACATTGGAAAACAGAAAAACAGAAGGCCTTAACTTAACCCTATTTGACCTGGGATTTTGGGGGTTCCTGGGCCCGCGGGGGGGAGGGGGGGGGGTCAGAAAGTGCCCGTGGTCATTTTTCTCAAGAAGGATTAAAGTTATACCAACGATCGAACTTGGAATACTAACTAATTAGGGTATTACCAGATCATCAAGTATCTAATTAACCTTTTATGACGTCATGTGACGCCATGTTGGATTTCATGGCCACCATCTTCGATTTTTTTGGGAGTCCCAAGAATCATTGAAAGCGGACAAAATTTGTTTGAAAACATTGAAAATATATTTGAAACGCACAATTTTCTTATTCTAACGCAAAAACAGTCGGCAAAATCTTTTGAAAAAAAATTGTGAAAAATTTCTGACCTGTCATTAAAAAAGTGGTTGCCATGGCAACGGCTTACTTAAGTGGGACAAAAACGGCACACCAAATGATTCCCCAACAAATTTTAGGAAAAGTCACCAAATATCGTTGCCGGATCTACAGCGGCTGCCGAGCTATAGTGGTTTAAATTTATCGCGGGCACTTTCCGCCCCCCTCCTTCCCCCGATCAGATAGATTTGATTATCGAGGTCAGGACGGTGTCATTAAGCGAGTTCTTCCGTGGAACATCGTAAAAAACCAGAACTGAACGGAAGTGACAGCTTGCTAGGAGAAAGAGCTATGAGGACGACATGATAGGTTTTGAGCTGGTTCAGAGTGTTTTGAGGTCCCTTCGTGTTCATTGATGCGAAGTTGTAGGTTGCAGGGTTTCGCCATTACATTCTAAGGCGCAATCCACCATACCGAAAAAGATGGCTGCTGTACATTTGACCACAATGCCTTGCGAACTTAACGAATAGATGCACATGTGAGACCATTGCTATGAAAAATCTGTCCATGCACTAACAATACTGTGTATGCTAGGTTTGAAGTTTTTAGATCCTTTCTGTACGTTTTTATGAGCGTTTTCAGGTTTTTCGCGCGCTAGGAGTTATGGGTAAATGTACCAGCCGCCATCTTTTTTGGTACGGTTAATGTTTTTGAACAAAGCTTGGGAGGAGTGTTGATTTTTGTCCTTGTTTTTGAACAGCGATTTCATTTTCTTTCTTTGCCAGATATTGAAAAATTTGCAGTGACCGTTAGGGCCGTGAAGAGTTTTGATCAAGTGTTAGCTTTGTTTCTCTAGCTAAAGCACTCCTTATCGCTATTAACCTTCCTCTCCCTTAAAAGGAATCTTTCACGGTTGAAACACTTGATTTGATCTTCTTCCAAAAGTTACATTTTCCGGTATTTATCCAAAGAATTTTAAAGAAAACATCTTAATCCACTAAAAAAACAGTGATCAATCACTTCTGTCAAGGCTTTATGCATTATGCCCGGAACATAAATATTGATAACTATAATCCAACTTAATCGCTGTCCAAAACAAACCATCCGTGCCATTAACCTCTTGAAAAACTTAGATTGATATCTGTACTGCGTCTGTTTATAGATAGATTTACCCTGAGATGGTTTTCTTGTCAATAAAATCTTGAGCATGCGCAAAGCCGTGAAAAAGCCCTTTTAAGCTTTCCATTTGTTCCTTTTCCCAACAAGAATTACACAAAACAATGAAATCTACACAGCATATAAAGCCCTATCTCAAATACGGCATACCACACCTGATGCTTACCTAATGGTCGAAAACTTGTATAAGTACTTCTTTATTACCATTTTAAATACCTAATTTTATGTGTCCAGTATTGTTCCGTGTTCAAGGATAACTTCGGACACACTCATGTAAATCACAGTAAACTAGCTTAACTAAACAAGTAAACGTTTCTTCCAGCATTTAGTGGACTATACTCAAAAATGTGAAAGAAATTAAACGACTTTAAAAGTCAATGATTGGCCGCTGAAATGAGCAAACACCCCACCCCCTTCACCAAATGTTGAGCAAACACCCCACCTCCTCACCAACTGTTGAAAAACACCCCACCCCCCCTCACCAACTGTTAAACAAATACTTACGGTATGCACTGAACTGCTATTCACTGAGAAATTTATGTTTTGATATTTTTGTTTTACAGGCTTTCTTTGGTTATCTAATTAGCAAGAAAACTGGAGCCATTAGCGGAGCAAGTTCTGTTGAACAAGTTATAAAAAGCTAACATTTTTTCTTTTATTTCTAATATTAAGGTGAAATGGAATAAATATGAAACCCGTTTTTTTACCAAATAGCGTTCCTTCGTGCCAGTCTTAAGCTTCATATTCCCCCCCGGCCTTTTGCTTATAGCTCTATCAGCAGGCACGTAGGCAGGGGTGGTACGAGCGCACTCTTTCCCCGACGGGCAGAAAAGGTTCGCCTGAAAAGAACTAATTCGGTAAAAAAATGTGAGCTTATAAAAAAAAGCAGAGAGTAACTTGACCACTCCATATTCTCTTTTTCCACCATGAAAATGCACAAAATGCAGTCCAAGGCAACCCGATTTTTTTTTTCAAATTTTACCCGGCGTGCATGCCCCCTCCCCCACCCCCTCCCTCCCCTAGAAGTTTCCTCCTTCACTGCTTACATGCACCTCCCCACGAAAAACCCTGGCTACGCGCTTGATCAGGACAGAACTTGTTGCCTTTTCATAGACTTGTAGGGGACAGGATTCTACCCCGTTATTTTATTCGCTAATTAAGTTAAATCTTATTTAGCTATTTCCCAATATTGATAAGCTGGTACAGGTTACTGTTACCGACTCTAATTGTACGATTTCTTGGAAAAGTGAATTAACGGAGCACAGGAACAAATCTGTTTTAATAAATGCATGTGAAGAGCAGTTTATCCTTGACAATACACCAGGAAAAGTGCGGGTTCATAGTGTTACTGAATTGCTTGAAGTTCAAAGGATACTAAAACTAGTCTGAGGCTAGCTTGAAGTGACAAATATAAAAAATGCTATCAGTTTGATGTTCGTTTCTACAAGTCTCCAACAATCCATCATTTTAACTTGAAATTATCTATAGGATGATTCAGTTATTGTTATTAACCCTTTCAGCCCCAGCTGGTTTATCAGTATGTAAGTTCTCCCCACATTATCTACACAAAATAAGTTGTTTGGTAATGAGAATAAAGCAAATGATCATACACAAAACAAAAAACAAAATTCTCCCAACCTGTTTACAAGGAAACTATGGAGACAGTTTAGGAGAATTCAGCAATGCGTCATATGGCGTAGTTGGGGCCGAGAGGGTTAACGAGTCTACCGGGTCTTGATTACGGGTAGCTGTTTGAGACAAAGCTTTCTTTGTTTCAAGTCTCGAAGGTGTTTTAATTTGAAAAGGTTTGTATGTAAACATTACGTCAGCTGAAATCCGCCTATATCATAAACAAGCTCTGTTTAATTACTGTCCTGCATAGTTCTCATTTTCTATTTCCACTCTCTTGCAATTTACACTTGTACAACAAACTTATTAACCTAATGGAAGCCACAGTATACGTAGATTCGTTTGAGCCCAATTTCCGTTAACCAGCGGAAATAGCTCTACCAGAAATTAAAATAACTAAAGTATAAATAAAATCTGTTTTGATTCCAGCTCAGAAAACACCCGCTGATTAAGTCTCACTTCTTTGTAAATCAGATCAAAACACTACTACTGCTCCTTGTATGTTTATTTATCAAAACGGTGAAATTAGAACATTGAAACTCAAATAATACAAAATATACACCATTAGCAACAAAAAACATAACTTTAAGCGGCTTTTGATTTGAGGTTATTGTTAGGACAACCTTTTCCCTGGTCTTTCGGAAGGCTATGGTTGGAAATAACTCCACTCTGCATAGCAGTTTCGTGTTTTCTTGTGTTGGTTGAGCTATGCCGCACCCCCTCACATATGACGAGCACCAGCACACACCAAATATGGCCATAGAAGTACACTGATCTGTAACATGTGTCATAAATAAAACAGTTTTAAAACATCTTCGGAAATTCATGGGCAGTCTATCAGGTGCAAAAAAAGTGAACGTAATAAGCGGTGATGTAGGAGGCGAAGCTAAATCTAAATCCTTTCTGAAACAGAGTGGCTCATAAGACCGGCGCTTATCTACGGTTTCCGAGGTACAAAGAGAATGAGAATGTGACTTCTCCTGGACAGGTAACCAATCTATCGGAGTTTAGCCTCCAACAGAAACTGATACTCAATATAAAGCCGAGCAAACTGAAAAAAGTCAAGTAAAGTGCCTTGCTTAAACTTTGTAAAAAAAACCCATAAAGATTACTTAATTTCGAGGACGAATTAAAGGAAATACAGCTGAGAGTGTTGAAGCGAATTTAGTGTTGGCCCGTAAGATAAATTATTAATTAACATCCAATAGCGCCCAAATGCGTCGATCCTCAACAATTCTGTTTCTTAAGAGTGTTTGTTTGTCAAATTAATTAGCCTTGATCGACATACTTTGAATAAAAATGAAAGGAACCAGTTTGGGGAACAGGTGCTTTATATGAAACAGCAATGAAACTGTTCTTTTACATTTATGGATTGTCCACAAGAGGTAGAGGGATAATACCCACCTATAAAACTGCAGGGTGTAATCGACTCGTATTAGTATGAACGGCATGGTGCAGTAGATTATGATGTTTGTGCGCAAAACCCAGCCGACTATGGTCACAATTGGTCGCAGAGTCCTTGGAACACTTCCTTCGAAAGGCTTCAACGTGTGCCGCATCTAATGTGACAAACAAGAAAAGACGATATGCGTTACAGTAAAGTCAGCCTCACCCAGAATGGGCTTTTATACGACTCCTTTGGACCGGGGGAAATAAGAAATCGCCCAATCCCCCATCGTATATAATGTTCTCATTTCAGACGGTTACACATCCGTAATTGGAAGTATTCTTGGGTTGCAATTACCTGATTTATTGATACGCGGGCTCACTTCACTACTGGTTTTCAGATGGCAGGCAAACATTTCAGTATGACTCGGCCGTTCAGCAAACACGCGTACTCGAGAATAGCCAAGAATAAAACAAGAAACTGCATTTTCGTTCACAGTTCGACGGCTTAATTTTCGCTTCTTTGCTTTGGTTGTTTGGCTGGTTGTTTGCCCTCTATGAACATGACTCCGTGACGAGCCATGCGGACGTGACGCCACATGCAAAAACCCAAGATCTAGTATGGCCAAGAACTGGCCGTGACAAGTAACCTGGGTTAATAGCGAAGGACGTTTTACTAGCTGTAGGCTAAAACTACTTGAAGATAGTTGTTAATTTGTAAGTTAATTCCAAAAGAACCTTAAACAATGGTTAAGAGCTATTGAAGTCAACACTACTCACCGCCCGGTCGGCCTTGACATACAATAAAGCTGACAGCGACACCACATAGAAAGTGGGGTAGAAACCGTGCCACAGAGTTGATGTTAGGAACACGCACAACGCTTGGTAATGCGATACACGCTCGTACACGGTGCTGGAAGAAAAAACCCGAAATACCCGGTGAAAAACGTTACGGAATAGACCTTTGTCACCTTGGATTGAAAGCGAGGCAGGACGGGCATAACAAAGCAACCCTTATGCATAGAAAGGAGAAATATAGTATATGTTGGTAGCATAAAGCTGTCATGGTCAAAATCTTTGAAATATCTAACGTAAATTGGCTTAGATTTTGGCGAAATGAGAACGCAATCCCTTTTTGATTGAAAGCGAGACTCGACGGGCATAGCAAAGATCGCGTGCTCATCTTGACAAATCCAAGCCTATTTGCTACTGATATTTCAAAGATTTTGACCATGACAAATTCACGTCTTCTACACAGGCCATATTTCTCACTATTGTGCATTAAAAACTCTTTGTTATGCTCGCCCAGCCTCGCTTTCAACCCAGTTTGACAGAAGCGTGACAAAGGTCTACAGAAAAACTTGAGGTTGATTCAAATTGAATGAGTTGTCGACCTTTTAGTGAAGATTTGCGCCTTTCTATGTTAAGCTGAGCATGATTTATTCTGTGCACTGAACATTACTAGTTCCAGTGTAAGGCCGATAATGAAGGAACACGATGTATAGTTTTGTTTAGGGTGACGCTTAAAACGAGCATGGAGAGCAAATGTTCTGCTAAGCCTCCGGTTCTACAGTCTCTGGTAATGACATTAATTTGATTTCGTGGAAACGGGGATCAGAAGGGGGAGGGGGAGGGGAACTATGGGGACGAGAGGGAGGGCAAGAAGGGGGAGAGGAAGGGGGAAGAGAAGGGGGAGAAGGAAAAAGGAAGTAGAGGAGGGGGGGCAGAAAGGGAAAAAGAAAGGGAACGACAAAGGAGACGGGAAGGGGGACGAAAGAGGGACAGGAAGGGAGACAAGAAGGGGAACAAGAAGGGGAACAAGAAGGGGGATGAGTAAGGGAAAAGGAAGGGGGACGAGAAAAGGGGAAAGAATGGGAAAAGAAAGGGGGATGGGAGGGGAGACAAGAAGGGAAACGGCAACAGGGACATAAAGGGGGACGCGAAGAGGGATGAGAAATGGGACGGGAAGGGGGACGAGGAGAGTGAGAAGAGCGACGAGAAGGGGTACAAGAAGGTGGACAAGAATGAACAAGAAGGAACGGGAAGGGAGACAGGAAGGGACGAGAAGGGACACGTGAAGAGGGATGAAAAAAGGGACAGAAAGGGGGGCGAGAAGGGGAACACGAGGATGGTTGACATGGAAGGGGCATGGGAAATGGCACAGGAAGGAGGACGAAAAGGAGAAACGAGAAGAGGGAAAAGAAGGGGCACGAAAAAAGGGTTGAGAAGAAAAATGAGAAGGGGGAAAGGCAGGGGGATGAGAGGGGAGACGAGAAGGGGGACGTGAAGGGGGAAATGAAGGGGGAGGAGAAAGAAGAGGGACGGAAAAGGGGACGAGAAGGGGAACACGAAAGGGGACAGTGTATTAAAAGCCGTTGTAACACATGGACTATTTGTACATCGTAAGCCTAGCTCAGACGTCTAACTCAAGTGGTCTTACCTCTTCAACCATTTCATGGAAAAAATATTCCAGTTTACTATGATGTCTCTGACATTCGAACAGAACTGCGTAAAAATAATGTCAAAGCGACAGACAATAAGTCAACTGCAACACATATCCACACAAGTATGAAGGAACACACGTTTATTAAATCTTGTAATTCGTGAAGCATTTGCAGCAACGATATTAAAAAGAGCTTTCATTTTAGCAGCAGTATTGTATAGTTCTTAAAACTGTGGTGGTAAAAACAACCTCAACTACCCACCTATTTTTCACTTCCCTCACCTCCCACGATATGACGTCATCGTTGGCTCCTCTCATCCATATAACCCACTCAAACCGTCTCTGCTCTTAGTAATCGCCCCAATTCTACTATCTCCTTCATCTTTTACCTTACCTCTACTTTAAGCGGGTAAACAGCTACTACTCGGTCCCAAAGCGGTTTTCCCTTCTCATCATATCCATTAAAGCCCAGGCCACTAATGTTGTTGCCTGCCTCAGCTGGGTTAAAATGTAAGCAGGCATAACAAATGTGGTTAGAGATCAACTTTGTTCATGACAATTTTCTTTCCCTTTTTCTCACTAGATTGAGGGGCACTATCGACCCTTCGAATGTTGTAAAACGTACGTAGCTCCGTTGTAGCAAAGCACAGTATAAACGCTGACGTATCAGAGGCGATAAAAAGGAATGAGGATAATTGCTAACTTAGATTTACCAGGTGATCGGCTCTTGCGTGCAAGGAACGCCTGACTGAACTGTTTATATGGCATCATCCCAGAAAGCCGCGCGTGCACAAAATGGTTTCAAAATGGCTGCTATTTTAAATTACAGCCGTTGGTTTTAAAACAGTTCCAAGTACTACCAAAACTCATAATGTTCAAATGCATTTATCAGCTAAAGTTGTGGTTGGGCTAAAAGGCAACTTCTTTGTTGAATGTAATTACCAGAACTTGTCTGTTTAATAGATCATTTTACGGAATTCGT